>WFAB01001574.1:67500-97500 GCA_018977245.1 Lethenteron camtschaticum
AGGGTGAGTCAGTTGGGGAGGTTGACCAGCTGTGGTAAATCATCTGGGAGGGTGAGTCAGTTGGGAGGTTGAGCCAGCTGTGGGTAATCAGCTGTGAGGGGTGAGTTAGTTGGGGAGGTTGACCCAGCTGTGGGTGAGTCAGCTGTGAAATCAGGTGGAGGGGTGAGTTAGTTGGGGAGGTTGACCAGCTGTGGGTAATCATCTGGGAGGGTGAGTCAGTTGGGGAGGTTGACCAGCTGTGGGTAAATCAGGTGGAGGGGTGAGTTAGTTGGGAGGTTGACCCAGCTGTGGGTAATCAGCTGTGAGGGGTGAGTTAGTTGGGAGGTTGACCAGCTTTGGGTAATCANCTGGGGGGTGAGTCAGTTGGGAGGTTGANCCAGCTGTGGGTAGTCAGCTGTGAGGGTGATTGGGAGGTGCCAGGTGGAANCAGCGGAGGGGTGAGTCAGTTGNGGAGGTTGCCCACGGGGTGAGTAGCTGGAGGGTGAGTCAGTTGNGGGAAAGCTGGAGGGGGAGCAGAGGTTGGCTGGGTAAAGTGAGTGAGCAGTGGAGGTTGACCCANCAGTCAGGAGGGGTGAGTCAGGAGGTTGACCTGGTGAGTCATGTGAGGGTGAGTCAGTGANGTACCANCTAAACCATGTGAGGGGTGAGCAGTGGGAGATTGACCCANTGTAGGGTGCACTGTGAGAGTCAGTNGGGGAGGTTGACTCACTGGGTACCANCTGTGAGTGAGTCAGTNGGGAGGTTACCACTGTGGGTACCACTGAGTGANTGACTGNCGTACNCNCCACAGTGAGTCCCCCGGGGGGGAGAGTTGGTCAGGCTGAGTNAGCNCACTGGTGAGGCACTCGGGAGGGNGTGGGAGAGACGGACGCAGATGGTTAGAGTGAGAGTAACACTACCACACTCAGCACACTCACTCACTCACTACACACACTCAGTGTACACTCACTCACTCACTCACCACACTCACCACTCACTNACTCACCACACTCATNCACTGGGCACTTGGGCACTCACTACCACACTCAGTGTACACTCACTCACTTCACCACCACACTCACCACACACTCACTACCACACTCACCACTCACTCACACACACTCACTCACCACACTCACTCACTCACTACCACACTCACTCACCACACTCACTACCACACTCACTACCACACTCAGTGCACACTCACTACCACACTACTACCACACTCAGTCAGTACACTCACTCACTCACTACCACACTCACTNCCACACTCACTCACTCACTCCACACTNACTNCACTCAGTGCACACTCACTCACTCACTCACCACACTCACCACTCACTCACTACCACACTCACTACTCACACACTCACTCACTNCCACACTCAGTGTACCTCACTCACTNCCACACTACCACACTCAGTGCACACCACTCACTCACTAACACTCACTCAGTGTACACTCACTCACTCACTACCACACTCAGTGCACTCACTCACTCACTCACCACACTCAGTGTACACTCACTCAGTGTCACTCACTCACTNACTCACANCACACTCAGTCACACCTCACTCACTCACTACCACACTCAGTACACTCACTCACTCACTACACTCACTCACTCACTACACCACNNACACTCACTNCCACACTCACTNACTCACTACCACACTCAGTGCACACTCACTCACCACACTCAGTGTACACTNCACTCAGTGTACACTCACTCACTCACTCACCACCACACTCACTCCACACTCACTCACTCACTCACCACACTNACTACCACACTCAGTGCACACTCACTCACTCNCCACACTCACCACTCACTCACTCACCACACCACTCACTCACTACCACACTCAGTGCACACTCACCACTCACCACACTAACACACTCAGTGCANACTCACTCACTCACTACCACACTCAGTGTACACTCACTACTCACTACCACACTCAGTGTACACTCACTCACTNACCACCACCACACTCACCACACACTCACTACCACACTCAGTGCACACTCACTCACTCACTNCCACACTCACTNCCACACTCACTACCACACCACCACACACTCACTCCACACTCACTACTCACTNCCACACTCAGTGCACACTCACTCACTCACCACACTCACTACCACACTCAGTGTACACTCACTCACTCACTACCACACTCACCAATCACCACACTCACCACTNCACTCAGTGCACACTCACTCACTCACTACCACACTCACCACTCACCACTNCCACACTCACTCCACACTCACTCACTCACTACCACACTCACGTGCACACTCACTACCACACTACTACACTCAGTGTACACTCACTCACTCACTNCCACACTCACTCACTCAGTAGCACACTCACTCACTCACTACACACTCAGTGCACACTCACTCACCACAGCACACTCACTCACCACACTCACTCACTCACNCACACTCACTACCACACTCAGTGCACACTCACTCACTCACCACACTCACCACACACTCACTCATCACTCACATCACTACCACACTCACGTGCACACTCACTACCACACTCAGTGCACTCACTCACTCACTACCACACTNACTACCACACTCAGTGCACACTCACTCACTCACNCCACACTCACTCACCACACTCACTACCACCACACTCACTACCACACTCACGTGCACACTCACTCACTCACNACCTCACTACCACACCACCATACTCACTACCACTCAGTGCACACTCACTCACCACCACACTCAGTGCACACTCACTCACTCACNACTCACTCACTCACACCACTCACCACACTCACTACCACACTCACGTGTACACTCACTCACTCAGCACACTCACTACTCACNACTACCCACTCACTGTACACCANTCACTCACTACCACACTCAGTGCACACTCACACCACACTCACTACCACACTCAGTGCACACTCACTCACCACACCTCACTCACNACCANTCACTCACTACCACACTNCACCACNCACACTCACCACTCACTCAGTGCACACTCACTNCCACACTCACTACCACACTCACTNCCACACTCACTCACTACCACACTCAGTGCACACTCACTCACTCACCACACTCACTACCACACTCACGTACACCACNACTCACTACCACACTCAGTGCACACTCACTCACTCACTNCCACACTCACTCACTACCACACTCACCACTCACTCAGCACCTCACTCACTCACTNCACTCANTCACTCANTGTACACTCACTCACCACTACTCACCACCACTCACACTCACTCACTCACTCACTNACNACTCACTACCACAGTGCACACTCACTCACTCACTACACACTCACTCACACTCACTACTCACTCACTCACACTCACTCAGTGCACACTCACTCACTACCACCTCACTCACTNCCACACTCACCACTCACTCAGTGCACACTCACTCACTCACTNCCACACTCACTNACACACTNCCACACTCACTCACTACACACTTCAATCACTCACTACCACACTCAGTGTACACTCACTCACTNACCACACTCACCACTCACCACACTCACCACCACACTNACCACCACTCACACCACACTCANCACCACACTCACACACTCAGTACACTCACTCATCCAGTGCNACACTCACCANACACTCACANCACTCACTCACCACACTCATCACCACACTCACACACCACTCACACACTTCANCACCACCAATCAACCACTCCNCTCCACCACCANACCACCAACACACTCACCANCACCCTTCANCACCACCACACACTCACCACTCACACTNACACTCACACACACACACTCACCGCACACACTCACNACACTCANCCTNACCACCACTCAGTCCACCACCTCACACCACCACAAGACNANCACACCACGCANTCACACCCATACCACCACTCACCACCACNACNACACACTCACCACACTCACTCACCACCACCACACTCACCACCACACTCACTCATCACCACACACTCACCACCACACTCACTCACCACACTCCCACCAGTCCCACTCACCACCACCACACTCACACCACACTCAGTGTACACCACTCACCACCACACTCACCACCACACTCACCACCACACTCATCACCACCACCACCCACTGCACACCACTCACCACCACCACACTCACCACTACACCACACTCACCACCACACTCACCACCACACTCACCACACACCACCACACTCACCACCACACTCACCACCTGCTCTGTGTGCTCTCCTTCAGTCCTCCCACGGTGGTGGCGGCTTCCACCCCCGCACCTCCTCCACCTCCTCCACTCCTCCCACGTCTCCCCTCTGCACCGGCTNGGGTCCCTGTAGCACNACTCACCGTGCCACCACCACCACCACCACCATAGNCACCACCACCANCACCACCACCATTACCACCACCAGCACCACCATCGCCATCATAGCACCACCAGTGCCCTCTCTGGTGAGCCCACCCCACCCTCCCCAGCCAGCCCACATCTTCGCCCAATCTCCTCCTCCTCCACCTNCACCACTCCTCCTACCACCTCCTCCTCCTCCACCTCCTCCTCCTCCTCCACTCCTNCACCACCTTCTCCACCTCCTCACCACCTCCTCCTCCTCCCTTCCTCTCTGATGGTCGCCACCTCCGGCCACCCCATCTCCTCCTCCTCCATCTCGTCGTGGTCTGAGGGGCACCTGGCAGAGAGACAGAGAGGTGAGGAGGTGAGGAGGGGGAGGTGGGGGAGGTGGGGGTAGGTGAGGAAGGGTGGTGGAGGGGGCGGGTGGTGGGGGAGGTGGGGGAGGTGGTGGTGGGGGAGGTGGGGGAGGTGAAGGGTGGTGGAGGGGAGGGGAGGTGGTGGGGTGATGGGGTGGTGGGGGAGGTGGAGGGGGGGCACAGTGAGAATAGCTACACGCGGTTCCTCACACAGACAAAGATCCCCCGTGTAGCTTCTGACAGACTGTTGGGGCAAATGCACACTCCCTACAAGAAAGATACTCAAACAACAACAACAACCGCCATTCGCCACTAAGTGGCGGTGACGTCACCACGACGCTTGTGCCAGGCCAAGTGCACCTTGAGGCTACCACGTGAAGTGTCGAATGCCCGTTGGCAGGAGGTCACGGGGCAGACCCAGCAGGTGCCACGGGTCGACTGACCGAGATGACCGAGATGACTGGCTGATGCACCACCTTTGCCCCCTACTGCACCAACTTGCTGTGCTTTAGAAACCCGGTGCTCCGCTCGTTGTTGTGAGCATCGCTCCTCCGCCCTCCGTTATTGTTGTAGGGCGACTGCCTCCAACTGCCCAGTAGCGTCCTTCACGAGCCTCCTCCACTGAGGCCGATCTTGGCACCACTGGTACCAGTCATCGGCAAGTCCACTCAGCTCCACGTCCTCCTGTACCACATCACTCCATCTTTTCTCTAGCCCGTGCCGCGCCCGTTTAGCCCCTCGATCCGGCCGAAACAAGAGATGTTTAGGCATGCGGTGGCTGGGCATGCGGGCTACATGACCCAGCCAACGCAGCCTTGCCTGCCGGAGGAGCTCACCGATGGGACTTTGCCCAGATCTTTCAAGGATTTGTGAGCTCCTCACACAATCCAGTCTGGTTAATCCCAGGATGGATCGTAAGCAGGCCAGCCTAAATGTTTCCAACCGGCGAAGATGCTCCATTAGGGGGGTCCACGTTTCGCAAGCGTAGAGAAGGGAGGGAATGACCGTGGCCGAGAGAAGCTTCGTGCGGAGCGACAGACCAGGTAGCTTCCACACAGCGTTACGCAACCGATGAAAAGATATTGCCGCTCGACTGATTCGGAGTGAGACCTCTGCTGTTAAACTGGAGCCGGTCATAAGCACACTGCCCAGGTATGGGAAACTCTCCACTCTCTCCACAACTTCCCCATCACCGATTGGGAGTTGTGGGGTGGAGTGTCTGATGGTACAAAATACCCAGGCAGGTGCTTAGTTTTGGTGGGGCTGATTGTAAGGCCCCATCTCTTAGTGGCACGCTCCAGTCTCAGCAGCAGCGTCTCCAACTCCTCTTCTGAATGAGCAGCTATTACCAAATCATCGGCATACATAACGTGGTTGACCAATAGGGAGCCATCCCTTGATCGCACCCGGGCGTCGATCAGCCTCCCATTATATCTGTACCAAATGGAAATTCCCCCGGTACAGCTATTGAAGGCTTCACGAACTACGCAGTCGAAATAGATGTTAAATAATGTGGGAGCCAGAGGACATCCCTGTCGCACCCCAAGGTGTACAGGGAAAGGCTCCGACTCCCGGCCACGTAGTTTTACCCGGGCCCACTCACCATCATGAAGGTCCTTAATGATGGTGAGCAGAGGGTCAGGGACTCCGAAAGCATGAAGAACAACCCAGAGCCCAGGCCTATTGATGGTATCATAGGCCTTGACTAGGTTGATCAAGCAGAGATGTAGGTCTTGTTGGAATTCCCTACACCTCTGCTGTAGCAGACGGACAGAAAATATGGCATCTGTACAGGACCGCCCTTTCCTGAAACCGCATTGGGGCTCTGCAAGCCTCTCCTCAGCGTGCCTAGCAAGGCGATGTTGAATAATCCTTGCCATGACCTTTCCCGGCACACTGAGGAGTGAGATGCCCCTGTAGTTGTTACAGTCTGTGCGGTCCCACACCCACACACAGACACCCACACCGACAGAGACACATACACCCACACAAAGATAAAAAGATCCCCGTATAGCCTTAACAGACTGTAGGGGCAAGTGCGGTTAGCGAGCACCTATGAAGGCCGGAACGGTGCACGAGGGGTGGGTGGCCAGCACCACGCCCGACCGCCTTTGTCTCCCTAGTGGCGATGTTTATACACTGCACCAGGTACACACACAGACACAGACACCCACACCCAACCACGCACAGACACACACACGCGGACACACAGACACACACAGACACACACAAACATAGACACACACACATAGACACACACACAAACACACACACACAGACACACACACCCACACCCACCCACACACAAACACACACACACGTGGACACACAGACACACACACATAGACACACACAGACACACACACATAGACACACACAGACACACACACAGAAACACACACACATAGACATACACACATAGACACACACACATAGACACACACACAGGCACACACACAGATACACACAGACACACAGACACACACCCACCCACACACAGACACACACACGCGGACACACAGACACACACAGACACACACACAGACACACACACACGCGGACACAATTTACGAATCTCCACACACCTGTGCGAGTGATGAGTCACAGTGTAAACGCAGTCCACGTCACGTCCACGTCACGTGCCCTCGCAATTCACTCACTCGCCGAGTCACGTGCTTGCTGTCAAGGCATCAGCCAATTAATTAGGCCAATTAGTGACGCAATCCCACTGATTGATTAATCGCAGGCGGGCAGGCTGAACGAGGAGTGAGTCTCACCGGTTGGGAACGTGAATTGTCCACTTCTCTCTCGACTCGCGTGTGGAGCGGTGGCTCCCGGCGCTGTGTGCAGGGGGTTTAATGATCGCTCACTGGACTTGAGGTGGAGGTGGTGGTGGTCGTGTGTGTGGTGTGGTCGTGGTGGTGGTCGTGTGGTTGTGGTTGTGGTGGTGGAGGTCGTGGTGGTGGTCGTGGTGGTGGTCGTGGTGGTTGTGGTGGTGATGGTGGTGATGTTGTAAGGAGTTGGAGCCGCAAGTGACGGTCTGTCATCTCAAGTTTATTTGCGAGCTACAAATATCCGAGTTGGGGGGGTGTGTGTGCATGCGTAGCACAATCCACACTCTGTGCGTTCTCCAGATTCATAGACTCACTTCCTGGAGATTGTGATCATTCTTAATTTCAACAACAACAATAACAACACTGCTGTTAAGTAGTAGAGATGATACTGCAGCTCTTGGGCTACGCTGTACATTTCGTGTCAATGCCGAGCCGTTAGGAACGATTTCATCATGAAAGTGTTCGCCCAGAGTCGTTAAGTAATTTTGTGTTGACTATAATATTCATGACTCAAAGCTTTCGTGACTGCAGGAATTCATCGATTTTCCCTGCCTTAGCAGCTCTCCCGCTACATGATATTGTTATTATTTTTATATATTTTTTTCATCTACGTGGCTTTACTGAAAGACCCAAAGAATATCATAATCGTCGTTGTCAATCATCATCATCAGCTGCGATAGCATTCAGTGGCATCATCAGTTGAATCATCATCAGCAGCAGCAGCATCATCAGTTGAATCATCATCAGCAGCATCATCATCAGTTGAATCTTCAGCAGCAGCATCATCAGTTAAATCAGCAGCATCATAATCATCAGTTGAATCATCATCATCAGCAGAAGCATCATCAGTTGAATCAGCAGCATCATCAGTTAAATCAGCAGCATCATAATCATCAGTTAAATCAGCATCATCATCAGCAGCATCATCATCATCATCAGCAGCAGCATCATCAGCAGCATCATCAGTTGAATCATNAGCAGCAGCAGCATCATCAGTTGAATCATCAGCAGCAGCATCATCAGTTGAATCATCATCAGCAGCAGCATCATCATCAGTTGAATCATCATCATCAGCAGCATCAGCAGCATCATCACATCCCTTGTCGCCTTCTGACAGCATCATCGGCAACAGCGGCACCATCACGGTCGCCATGCAGCAGCAGCAGCAGTGCGCTGACAGCGCAAGTGTTCCCAGTGCGACCTGCGGCGTCTCGTCGCCCGGGCTCGTCTCCCGGTCGCAGGGCTACCTGCGCGTACCTCCAGGTGTGTCTGCAGGAGTGCCTGTGTATCAGCCAGGCGTGGGTGAACGCCAGCCAGGTGTGTCTGTGTACCAGCCAGGCGTGGGTGAACGCCAGCCAGGTGATCATCAGAAGGTCCACGGTTGTCGGGGGTTCGCAACGGGCGTGCGGCCCGTGTCGATGCCGGCGGCGTGGGCAGCCGAGCGGCAGGGGCGCCACCTGAAGCTGGAGCGCCTCTCGCCGGGTTTGCCGGGGGGCGGACGGGCCTCGTGCCGGCGAGCGAGACTCGTGCGGCCGCGAGGAGCGGAGGCGACGACGATGTCGTTCGGTGGTCGATAGGCGCTGCACGTTGCTGGGGCGATGCACGTCTGGAGGTGACGCGTTCGTGCGCGTTGCGGGTGAGCGGCGCGGGTGCGTCTCGTGCGGGTGTCGGCTCGCAAGGTGCTGTGGAGGCGCGGACAGGTGTGAGGAGTGGGACAGGTGTGTGTGCAAGTGTGGGTAGCTCAGGTGCGAGGAGTGGGACAGGTGTGTGTGCAAGTGTGGGTAGTTCAGGTGTGAGGAGTGGGACAGGTGTGTGTGCAAGTGTGGGTAGTTCAGGTGTGAGGAGTGGGACAGGTGTGTGTGCAAGTGTGGGTAGTTAGGTGTGAGGAGCGGGACAGGTGTGTGTGCAAGTGTGGGTAGTTCAGGTGCGAGGAGTGGGACAGGTGTGTGTGCAAGTGTCAGTAGCTCAGGTGCGAGGAGTGGGACAGGGTGTGTGCAAGTGTGGGTAGTTCAGGTGTGAGGAGTGGGACAGGTGTGTGTGCAAGTGTGGGTAGTTCAGGTGTGAGGAGTGGGACAGGTGTGTGTGCAAGTGTGGGTAGTTCAGGTGTGAGGAGCGGGACAGGTGTGTGTGCAAGTGTGGGTAGCTCAGGTGCGAGGAGTGGGACAGGTGTGTGTGCAAGTGTGGGTAGTTCAGGTGTGAAGAGTGGGACAGGTGTGTGTGCAAGTGTGGGTAGTTCAGGTGTGAGGAGTGGGACAGGTGTGTGTGCAAGTGTGGGTAGTTCAGGTGTGAGGAGCGGGACAGGTGTGTGTGCAAGTGTGGGTAGTTCAGGTGCGAGGAGTGGGACAGGTGTGTGTGCAAGTGTCAGTAGCTCAGGTGCGAGGAGTGGGACAGGGTGTGTGCAAGTGTGGGTAGTTCAGGTGCGAGGAGTGGGACAGGTGTGTGTGCAGGTGTGGGTAGCTCAGGTGCGAGGAGTGGGACATGTGTGTGTGCAAGTGTCGGTAGTTCAGGTGCGAGGAGTGGGACAGGTGTGCTGAAGGTAGGGCTGGTTCCACGTGCTGGTGGTGATGGCAGTGGTGGTATTGACGGTGGTGATGGCAGTGGTGGTTGTGGCATTGGTGGTGATGGTAGTGGTGGTGTTGATGGTGGTGGTTGTGATATTGGTGGTGATGGTAGTGGTGGTATTGATTACAGTGGCAGTGGTGATTGTGGCATTGGTGGTGATGGTAGTGGTGGTATTGACGGTGGTGATGGCAGTGGTGGTTGTGGCATTGGTGGTGATGGTAGTGGTGGTATTGATGATGGTGGTGGTGGTAGTGGTGGTGTTGGTAGTGGTGTTGACGGTGGTGATGGTAGTGGTGGTGTTGACGGTGGTGGTGGTAGTGGTGGTTGTAATATTGATGGTGGCCATGGTGGCCATGGTAGTAGTGGTGTTGACGGTGGTGGTGGTGGTGGTTATGGTAGTAGTGGTGTTGATGGTGGTGGTGTTGATGGTGTTGATGGTGGTGGTAGCGGTGGTTGTAATATTGATGGTGGTTATGGTAGTAGTGGTGTTGACGGTGACGGTGGTGGCGGTGGTACCAGTGGGGTGTTACTGTGGCACGGCGTGAGAGCCCTGGGCGCTGCTGCTGCGAGCCCGGCAGGCACAGGGCGCGACCCGCCACAACACGCGGCCGCGGTGACCTGCCGCTTGCCGGCGCCGTGCGACGCCTCGTACGGCCGTGCCACCCCACGGCGCGCACAGGTAACGGAGCTCCTAACCCCCCCCCCCCCCCCCGTGTCGCGAACGTCAACACGATTCTCTCCGCATGGCCCCTGGGCGTGAGTGGCAGAGGTCGCAACCGGGTACCCGATACCCGTACCCTACCCGTACCCGGCTACCCGTACCCGGCTGGGTACGGGTACGGGTAACCGTTTGCGATCCTGGTGCGGCCGGGTACGGGTACGGGTAAGGAATCAAAACCCGTTTGTGACCTCTGGCGAGCGGTCCTCCATCCAGAAGTAGCGGTCCACACACAGGTGGCTCAACGCAAAGGGTCCCTGCTGATGGCACCACGGCAGTGGACACTGGCCTAGAGGTTGACTTGCCGGTAGTGACAACCAACGCCCATGAAATGGCGCACTCGCCAGAAGGCCGTGGTGCTGATGGGACGTGTTAAAGAACAACCGTTATAGTTTTATTTGGAGGCACAGATATGGGGAGGCTGATTGCCAGCTCGGCTCTTTTGCTACTTATTTCCACAACGAGGTGTTTTTTTGTGGTTTGCGTCATAAAGACTCGGTGGTTTCACACGACGCACGGAAGCGTGGTAGGAGCACTCAGCCTTTTCGCATTCCGCAAAAAACTACGGGACTCTTCGACTCACGAGCATTCGACTTACGAAGTTTCAGAGATACGAACAAACCTGTCCGTGTGTCCAGTTGCCCGTTTGTGGGGTGGAGTTGAAAGGGGTCGCCCCCCGCCAGAGGAACGTGGAATTCCCACCATCGGGCTCAGGGCTGTAAAACCGGACACGAGCACCGCCGCTCACCCGAGCAGCGAATCGCTTCGACCTCGACTTGACCCGTGAAAACAAACTCGCGTGACGTGACCCTGCGAATGCGTCCGACGCGCCGAGACGCGACGGGGCGGGTCGCGTGCGCTGGGCTAAGGCGCCGGGGGGTAACCGACACTTCTTCCCGACTCTATGGGAACCTCATTTGCCAGTAAAAATATGATAATTGGTTTTTTACCCTTCTATCTGGCAACAAAACTGACGCCTTTTGGCGTCATCTGGTCCAACCCATGTGAGACTAGGCTCTAAGGAAAGCTGTCTCGGGTGAGGACCAATCAACTTCAAGGACAGTGCATACATTATCAGAGTTATGTTCTTTTGTTTGTATTATGACTGCAGGTATTGTGGTCTATGCAAACATGACTCCTTGTAAAAAGGTGTCAGTTTTGTTGCCAGATAGAAGGGTACAAAACCAATTATCACCTCTTCCCGAGTCGTGGAAGAGTAGGCCAAAAGATATATACCCTCCATCAAGAGGGGGGGGGGCGGTTGCTCTTGCCGTGCGCGTCTCCTTCCGCAGCGCCGAGGGCCGGGCCAGCCGGGCGGCCCGGTGCGATTGTTCCGCACGGCGGCGCCGCAGATCTTCTCTGACGTGCAGCGCAGCGAGACGCACGACGGCTCCTCGCCACGACGCACCCCCATCGTCCTCCACCACCAGCAACTCCACCACCAGCAGCTCCACCACCAGCAGCTCCACCACCAGCAGCTCCACCAGCAGGTCCACCACCAGCACCAGCAGCAACAACAACAGCAGCTCCACCAGCAGCTCCACCACCAGCAGCTCCACCACCAGCAGCACCACCACCAGCAGCTCCACCACCACCAGCACCAGCACCACCAGCAGCTCCACACCAGCAGCAGCAGCTCCACCACCAGCAGCTCCACCAGCAGCAGCTCCACCACCAGCAGCTCCACCACCAGCAACTCCACCAACACCACCAACACCACCAGCAGCTCCACCACCAGCAGCTCCACCACCAGCAGCTCCACCACCAGCAGCAGCTCCACCAGGAGCAGCTCCACCACCAGCAGCTCCACCACCAGCAGCTCCACCAACACCAGCAACTCCACCAACACCACCAGCAGCAACAGCAGCAACAGCTCCACCACCAGCAGCTCCACCACCAGCAGCAACAGCAGCAGCTCCACCAGGAGCAGCACCACCACCAGCACCAGCAGCAACAACAGCAGCTCCACCACCAGCAGCAACTCCACCAACACCACCAGCAGCAACTCCACCAACACCACCAGCAGCTCCACCAGCACCAACAGCAGCAACAGCAGCAGCAGCACCAACAGCAGCAACAGCAGCAGCAACAGCAGCAGCAACAGCAGCAGCAACAGCAGCATCAGCAGCAGCAACAGCAGCAGCAGCAGCAACAACAGCAGCAACAGCAGCAGCAGCACAGCAGCAGCAGCAGCAACAGCAGCAGCAACAGCAACAGCAGCAGCAGCAGCACAGCAGCAGCACAGCAACAGCAGCAGCAGCACCAGCCAGCAGCAGCAACAGCAGCAGCACAGCAGCAGCAGCAACAGCAGCACCAGCAACAGCAGCAGCAGCAGCAACAGCAGCAGCAGCAGCAGCACCAGCAGCAGCAGCAGCCGATGCTGCCAGCGTGGTCGTCCTGCGTGGTTCTCAAGGGGTCTCAGATTCCAGCTGGGCTCTGCAGGACTTTGGCGGGTTCCTCCTCCACCTCCTCCACCTCCTCCACCACCTCCTCCACCTCCACCACCTCCTCCACCACCTCCTCCACCTCCACCACCGTCTCCACCACCTTCTCCTCCACCACCTCCTCCACCTCCTCCTCCACCTCCTCGTCGCACCTCTGCCGCTGGTGCTCACCGGCTTCCCCGAGGACGGCTGCTGCTAAGAGGAGCAAAGCGATCTTGCGCGAGAGGCGGCGGGTGAGAGGCCACGATCCCCTAGGTTGACTCAGACTAAAATCAAACTTNGGGGGGGGGGTGACATGGTTCGAGATTCGATTCGGATCTCGCAGGCCACCCCGGTTATTGTGGTTGCGGACACGGCATGGCCCAAATCAGCGACATTGTAAACACCGGCGCTGTCCCTGTATCAATGGGGATTGCAGCTGCCAGCGGCAGTCTCTTCCCTACTGGCCCGACTGCAGCCCGGGTGTCACGTGGTGACAGCTGCCGCTGGGGGAGGTGGCGGTTGCCCTTTAAAATGTGTAAAGTCGCTTGTCGTCACGTGAAGGATGTGTAAATCAAATGATTGTTTAACTTAAAACTCGGATCCATCCATCCGTCCGTGTGTCCATCCTCCCACGTGCCCGTCTCTCTCGCGTTCCACGAGTGGGTGCTTTGAGTGACTTCGCGTGATCGTGACCTGCGGTTTGGTCGTTGTTGAACGCGGTACGGGGTGACCAGAGGTCGCAACCGGGTACCCGATACCCTACCCGATACCCGGCTACCCGTACCCGGCCGGGTGAGGGTACGGGTACCCGTTTGCGACCCTGGTGCAGCCGGGTACGGGTAGACCGTGAGTCACTGGTGAGTCACCATTTGTCACTCATTTCCCAACGTCTTGTCTCTTCTCACAATTCAAGTTCCTAGAATCAACCCACCCGCACCTGCAACATGGCTTCATCCCAGAGTCGCAATCGGGTACCCGATACCCGTACCCTACCCGTACCCGGCCGGGTAGGGTACAGGTACGGCCGGGTACGCGTACCCGTTTGCGACCCTGATGCGGCCGGGTACGGGTACGGGTAAGGAATCAAAACCCGTTTGCGACCTCTGGGGGTGACACGAGACGGTTGAGTTTGGTAGAGCCGAGTCCTCGCCACGGGGGGCAGAACGAGTGACATTCACGGCAACGAGAAACGCTGGCGGCAAAAGAAGTGCGATCGGGAGGCGACTGACCGCCAGCGAGTGAACGGAGTGAATCGGTGATCGCCGGATCGTCGCTTGAACCCTCGTCGCTGCTTCGCTCTGAGCGCCTCGCCCCCGGCTTGACCGCGTGTCCGTGCGTGTCCACCCGTGCGTGTCTACCCGTGCGTGCCCGTGTGCCCTCAGGTGCGTAACCTGAAGCGCATGTTCCAGCGCCTGCGTCAGCTGGTGCCGCTGGAGCTTTCGCACTGCCGCCCGTCGAACGCGGAGACGCTGCGAGCGACGCTCCACTACATGCGCCTGCTGCAGGCCGTGCTGGCGGAGACCCCCACGGCGAGCAGCTCCTCCACGTGACGCGGGAGGGGGGGAGCGGTAATTGACCGACGCCGAAATGCAGCACCCACCCACTGGGCCAGATGCAGGTGCGTGTGAGTACGATGCCAACCGCGCTGATCGGAGATGCGGGAGCAGGGGTGGGAGGGGGGGAAGGACAAAAACGGTTGTGAATAAATTAGTTTTCAATTTGGATGGTCGTTTAAAAAAGTGCGCGGCTCCCGTGGTGAGCGTTCCAGGCGGCTGCGGAAGTGCGTCTGAAAGCGCCGCGACGATGATGACGATGATGACGACGATGATGACGATGACGACGATGATGACGACGACGATGACGATGATGACGATGATGACGACGATGATGACGATGATGACGATGATGACGATGATGACGATGATGACGATGATGACGATGCGGCGACCGCCGTCTTTGTTTGATTGATAGCCCCTGAAGCCGCCGCCGCTGCCGCTGCTGAGAGGATGAGCCGGAGTCTGCGTGGTGCGGCTGCCCGTCCACGCGGGTGTCGCCTGCAACGGGGGCAGCGCCCAAAGGTCACGAGGTCGTGGCGGCCAATACCAATCGCCGCACCCTCGCCGATGCCTCCTTCCCTCTGCCGGATCCGACAGCCGACGCGTCCGTGCGGTGACACCGCCGACGCGAACCACCTTTCGCCCAAACGACGGCCGCCGGACGTGAAACACGAGCGGTGTGGATGGACAGACAGACTTGTCGACCTTCGTTAAGCAATACGAAACATTATCAAAGCACGTGCAAAAACATCGCCGAGCCTTTGTTTTGTGTATCCAGCACGATGATACGTGCACGCATGTGCACATCGACCGCCCACGTACTCGCTGGGTGGTAGGCAGAGGTCACAACCGGGTACCGGATACCCGTACCCTACCCGATACCCAGCTACGGGTAGCCGTTTGCGACCCTGGTGCGGCCGGGTACGGGTACGGGTAGGCCGTGAGTCACTGGTGAGTAAACGTTTGTCACTCATTTCCCAACGTCTTGTCTCTTCTCACAGTTCAAGTTCCTAGAATCAACCCACCCGCGCCTGCAACACGGCTTCATCCAGAGGTCGCAATCAGGTACCCGATACCCTTACCCTACCCATACCCGGCCGGGTACGGGTAGCCGGGTATCGTGTACGAGTACGGGTACCCGTTTGCGACCCTGGTGCGGCCGGGTACGGGTACGGAATCAAAACCCGTTTGTGACCCCTGGTGGCTAGGAATTGGTCGGAATGCTCTGAAGCCCTCGCTCTGAGCTGCCAGGCCTGCCACGCAGTGGCGTGGGCACCATGACGGGTCTTTGACTTCTGTTGAGTGCACGATGCCGCCCCCCGTTGTGTTTCTCTCGTTTGCTTCAGCGCCGTCGCGATGGGTTTGGGTTGTGAGTGCACCGCTGCACTGTCCTCTAGTTTGCCGTTTAAGTTGAGTTCCTTAAATGTTTTATATCGATTTAAAGCTTTCGTGACTGCAGGGATTCATCTTCTTGGTTCTTTCGTTAAAGTCGTCCGTAGAAGGGAAAAATAAAATAATAAAAATAAAACATAATAAAATAATTCTCACGACGTTTCGGCCACAACGCAAGCAGCCGTCCTCAGGTGAAGAACAGGTATGTCGGAAAGACAGCGTCTGAATGAAACACCACCAGGCTTGGAGCGTATATTTAAGCTGGGTTGGAGGGGGAAGAGCGCCTTGACAAAATAAAATTACTGGGGGCCTCACAGTACCTGTCGCCCAGGGGCTACNGGGGGGGGGGGTTGGGTGTGGGGCTGTTCTTCTAAGGGCACGGGAAGGGTGCGGGTCAAGAGGTCACGTGGGGCGCAGTCACGTGTCTACCCCACCTGGCAATCTTCCCATCAGCATCAGGGCCCCTGACTTCTCATCGTGAACTTTGGGACCCGCCACGACTCTACGGACACTGCCTCTCCTCCCTCTCTCTCTGGTAGAGTTGGGGGGTGGGGGTGGCTTCAGGACGACCGCAATCCCTTGCAGGACAATGTAATGACTGTGCAGGCGTTCTGGTGAGTTTGGTCAGGGCAGCACGGCGATGAGGGATGATAACCGATGGGCGCAGATGGAGCGATAAGATCGGAGCTCATGGGCAGAAAAACCTCGGTGGCTTTTTGGCATCGCAGCCATGATTGAGGGAGGCTTTCAGCCAGCAGTGGGTAGAGCATAGCTGATGGCGTATTTGCGGATTTCGATTCGCTCTAAACTGCTGAGGAATTTTGAACGCGTATCCATTTTATGCAACTTTTATTTAAAGGTTTCAACAGTCAACACGTAACCAAACGTGGTAATTACAAAACCACATTTTACATTCAAAAGAAGTCATTAACCAGTCCCCAGTAGTTGACATTGGAGGTGCATTACGCTCTGCTCCAGAAATGTTTCTCTCAAAATCTTAACAACGAAATATTTTTGTTATTTTTGTTTTCACTTTTCCGGGAACCATTTTGACAAACCACATCCTCATTTATCCTTATTGGTCCTTATTTTGTCCAACGATATTTTTGTATAAAGCTCTCATCGGATTGATTGTAAGGATATATGGGTGCAATAAACATAGTGATGGAATAAAATAAAAAATAGGATTTACCCTTTCTGAGGTATTAAGAGGTTCAAACACCAAATGGACCCCTATCACAAGGCATCCAGTCTGCACTAACCACACAGACTTGCGGTAAACCGTTGAAACAATATACTTCGGTAATGTATGCATCGTCCTTTAAACCGATTGGCCTATACAACAACATGGATTCTTATGATGAGTGTATCACGTTCGAGTTGCGGTGCCTTCTGCTAATAATTCCTAACTCCAAGCCAGCACGGTAACATTCTGTTAAACATCGAGAGGCCTGGTCGTAGGAGAGACTGTGAACACTGCTGAAATATTCTCTCTTCACGTGAATCAACATCCAAATCGGAGACTTTTGTAACATTTTATCTGTCACAGTGTTCGCTGTTCGTAACGACACCGTACTCTTCTGCACCTCACAGCGGGGCAAATTGTCTGAAATGTTCAGTGATTAAGGTTTCAGTCGTGAGGGAGTGTCTGTTAATATTGTCGGCTTATTAAAGTTATTCACTGTTCTTGATTCTTTCGGTAAAGTCACGTAGAAGGAAATAATAAAATAATAAAATAAAACATTATGTTTATTTTATTTTATTAAAAATGAATAATAATAAAATATTAAAAATAAAACGTTAAAATGTTTTCTTTTTTTAATTTTATTATTTCCCTTCTACGTGACTTTCCGAAAGAACCAAGAAGATGAATCCCTGCAGTCACGAAAGCTTTAAATCGAAATGTATTCACTTTTATGTTGTCTCCAAAGCAGTTTGTGGCATGCGGTAACCTTGATTTGTGTCCTGTTACAAGCCATGTCTCAATTTACAGAATGTAGTTTTATTAATCACACCTCATCATCACCACTCATTGTGAAATTATTTAGCCCTCTCCAGTTGATGTAATTAATGCGATGAGTGTTCTATGTTGGATCATTTAGAGGGCTTCAATCGACGGGCTTGAAAAACTCCGGCTACAGCTTATAAAACTGTCATCTCTTTACACAAAAAATGTGGTGCAGTTTGCCCTAATGACGTCATGTCACGGGATTAAGTGTCCATTACAATCTTGTCGGAGAACAGAGCATCACCCCGTGTTAGAGAACAACCCGCAGAAGCATGCTACGTGGAACTACCACCAGGAGCCACAGCTTCCCTACACGCATGGCGAACAAACCAATATATATCTTCTCGGTTCATTCGGTAAAGCGACGTAGAAGGGAAATAATAAAATAATAAAAGAACTATACAATTCTCACGACGTTTCGGCCACAACGCAAGAAGCCGTTCTCAGGTGAAGAACAGGTCTGTCGGGAAGACAGCGTCTGAATGAAACACCCCAGGCTTGGAGCGTATATTTAAACTGGGTTGGAGGAGGAAGAGCGCCTTGACAAAATAATTTGCATATCAAGAGGAATTTTGCATATTTATGGGAAATTCAGATATGGGATTAGTCACTACTTGTGAAATGCGTAGGAGGTGGGCAGGGGTTTTTAAAGTCATATTATGCCCGTGCATTATGCCGGATTAGCAGCATGAAAGGGAGGGGATAGGGGTAACATTAATAAAGGAAGGAATGTTTTTATTATTTTAATATTTCCCTTCTACCGAAAGAACCATGAAGATGAATCCCTGCAGTCACGAAAGCTTTAAATCGAAATTCAAACCAATATTTTTAATTCTGAGACCCAGAATTATTTGACTAATCAACTTCAAGATGGCAAATTTCTTGCAGTCAACTCACTGGACTTAAGAAGCCAATGTATCCACGCTTGGGCAGCTGACACATGGATTTAAATGCAACATCTCTTTGGTTGCTATATCAATGTTTCTGAGCCCTGAGCCAATTTCAGTAGAAGACCTCCTCAAATTTCGATTTAAAGCTTTCGTGACTGCAGGGATTCATCTTCATGGTTCTTTCGGTAAAGTCACGTAGAATGGAAATAATAAAAATAAACATAATAAAATAATATAATAAAAGATTTTATTAGGCTTAAATTGTATAATTATATAATTTTTATTATTTATAATAATATATTTATGTTTTATTTTTATTATTTTATTATTTCCATTCTACGTGACTTTACCGAAAGAACCAAGAAGATGGACGTCCTCCAACTTGGTTTTTTGACTAACATGACCATTTCAAAGGCCCTTCCCCCATCTTGTTCGACACATTCAGTCCGCCGCCGCCGTCGTCGTCGCGTGCATTCTCACCGACCCTCCTGGCGACGCTCCCTTTGCGCAAACCCCAGCAGCATCTCCAGCTGCCTCTCCAACCTCCTCGCCCGCTTCGTCTCGTTCCCCCACGCTGCCTGCGCCCTTCCTGCTCCGCCGCCGC
Source organism: Lethenteron camtschaticum (assembly GCA_018977245.1). Lineage (NCBI taxonomy): Eukaryota > Metazoa > Chordata > Hyperoartia > Petromyzontiformes > Petromyzontidae > Lethenteron > Lethenteron camtschaticum. Next base: position 87,192 of record WFAB01001574.1, read on the forward strand.
CGCCTCGCGGCACCGGCCAGAAGCTTCCAGATGTAGGCGGCCTCCTTCGTGTCGTGGTGGGCCAGGCACGGCAGAATCAGGTGACGGACGCTGTCCACGAATCGCAGGGTCGCGTCCACGCACGCGTACTCCGGCTGGGCGGCGGGTTAGGCGACGGACGCTCGGCACCATCTTCCCCTGCGGAGGGAAGAGAGGTGACGCGTCTTGCTACCGGCATACGACGTTTCGATTGCAACACAAGCAATCGTCATCAGGTGTAAATGAAATGCAATCACCCAGTACGGCATCTACTGCCCTCCGAAGCCAGCAGCTGCTTCTCCGACTATGCCATCGATCTACGGTTGCCGCTAAAACGATACGTCGTATGAAACACGTGAACGAGAGAGCGGTCATCGCAAGCGGCTCACCTGCCGGCCTCGCGTCGCCATGCTCCCGACTCCGCACGGACGCCCGTCGCTCGTGCAGGACCAGCAGAGCGCGTCGTGCGTGGAGGCCCGGGCAGCAGCTGCACGGAGCCCGGAGTGAAGCAGTTTGTGTGCGGGCGGCACGTGGCATTCGCCGATACCTCCGGGGAGAAGAATCCCCAAGGGCACGGGGCGCAGTGCGTGTCTTCGTGCGGGGATCCTGCGGTGCGAGCAGAGCGTGAGATGGGGTGCACGGGCAGAGAGAATGTAGAGATGCGTAGAGAGAGAAAGATGAGAAGAGAATAGGCATTGATTGGCGCTGGGAGATGGCTGGGAGATAGCTGGGCGATGGGAAAGTGGTGATAAGATTCCCCGACTTGACGACTAAATACATTTACAAATGACGCATTTATAAATAACGCGATCTAACCAAGAACCTTTATTATGAACAAATGAATGATCATCACACGGATGCATGTAGCAACCAATTAATGTCTGAGTGGGGTAGAAAGCTCGTGCTGGGCACGCAGAAGCTCTATCCCGATGGGCAACTGGTGATTGGAGCCAACAGAACAAATTAAATGCGCAAATGATTTCACCTCTCCACGAATGAATAGGTCATGTGCACTCGCGCCTTTAGCGAGGACATCCTCCCCGTGCATGTACGAGCCGAGCGACATGCAGAACCAAGTACTACAATGAATGAAGAATGCATGAACGGGGAGTGTGGCGTTCGTGCATTTTTGTTGATGGGGAGGTCACGCGGAAGGAACTGTCATCGATTCAACTAATTAAATAAGACGCAATAATTGAGTAGCGTCTTGGTACGAGCGAATCGATCGCCGAATGAACCGCGACGACACACGTGGTGTATCCGCCGCCCCCCGTGCGTGCCTTTGGTGACGACGCCGTGCCCAGCGGCGCAGCTTCTGTGCGGCACGCAGAACTCCTGCACCAGGAAGGTGCCCGGCTCGCACTCGCACACGCGGTCGTGCGTGGGGCTGCATTCCTTCGCGAGCCGCTGACCCTCCTTGCACCCCGGGCCGCAGTAGAGACACCGGTCCAGGGAGTTCCAGACCTGGGTGTAGTGGCGTGGCGGGCACCGAGTGCAACGTGCCTCCACGTGGGACGCGTCCTCCAGCTGCTGCTGCTGCCCCTCCACGGCCTTCGTGGAGAACGGCAGCGAGACGCGGTGGCCCGGGGGACACAGCCCGTACGGATGGGACGGAGAAGGCTTCTTCGCGTCGTCTGCCGACACCGTCGACGCCGCTGCCGCCCCGTCGTCGCCACCAGCAGCATTGTCGCGATGACGGTGGTCATCGTCGTCGTCATTGTCGCTGGCGTAGCCCCGACGCGACCTGCGAAGGGGGTGCGGGAGGAGCGCGCACGGTTGTATTCAAGCGCAGGTGGGAGACGTGACGTCGTCGGTGCGTGGTCACGCGACCGGTGAGAGATGGCCGTGGATTGGGGGGAGGTCTTCATTTCCGCGGAGGATCGAGCGTGGCTGACGACAACGACGACGACGATGTGGAGATCAGCAGGCAGGGTATCGCCGGCCATTCGATCAGCAGCGGCAGAGAGACGCAACGAGACGAAGGGAAAACGACCGAATTGAAGCGCGAGTTCACAGACGATGGGGATACACAACGACACAAATGATCCATTCTTCTAGAATCTTCTCGACACAATCGATCGGCACTGCACCATAGACTCAACACTGCCATAGACTCAACACTGCACCACAGACTCAACACTGNCATAGACTCACACACACCATAGACTCAACACTGCATCACACCACACCATAGACTCAACACTGCCACAGTCAACACTGCACCATAGACTCAACTCTGCCACAGACTCACACGACCATAGACTCAACACTACATAGACTCACACGACACCATAGACTCAACACTGCACCACAGACTCAACACTGTCACAGACTAACACTGCACCATAGACTCAACACTGCACCAAGACTCAACACTGCCCATAGACTCAACACTGCACCATAGACTCAACACTGCACCATAGACTCAACACTGCCCAAGACTCAACACTGCACCATAGACTCAACATGCACCATAGACTCAACACTGTACCATAGACTCAACACTGCACCATAGACTCAACACTGCCATAGACTCAACACTGCATCACAGACTAACACTGCCCATAGACTCAACACTGCACCATAGACTCAACACTGCCCATAGACTAACACTGCCCATAGACTCAACACTGCCCATAGACTCAACACTGCCCATAGACTCAACACTGACCATAGACTCAACACTGCCCATAGACTCAACACTGCCCATAGACTCAACACTGCACCATAGACTCAACACTGCCCATAGACTCAACACTGCACCATAGACTCAACACTGCCCATAGACTCAACACTGCCCATAGACTCAACACTGCCCATAGACTCAACACTGCCCATAGACTCAACACTGCCCCATAGACTCAACACTGCCCATAGACTCAACACTGCCCATAGACTCAACACTGCACCATAGACTCAACACTGCCCATAGACTCAACACTGCCACCATAGACTCAACACTGCCATAGACTCAACACTGCCCTAGACTCAACACTGCACCATAGACTCAACACTGCACCATAGACTCAACACTGCCCATAGACTCAACACTGCACCATAGACTCAACACTGCCCATAGACTCAACACTGCACCATAGACTCAACACTGCCATAGACTCAACACTGCCACCATAGACTCAACACTGCCCATAGACTCAACACTGCCACCCATAGACTCAACACTGCCCATAGACTCAACACTGCACATAGACTCAACACTGCCCATAGACTCAACACTGCCCCATAGACTCAACACTGCCATACTCAACACGCCCCATAGACTCAACACTGCCCATAGACTCACACTGCCTAGACTCAACACCATGACCAATGCCCATAGACTCAACACTGCCCATAGACTCAACACTGCACATTTATCAACAAAAACCATGGCAACCGCCTTTACTCCCCCCCCTCAAATGGGGGCGGGCGAGGGGGAGGAGCCTAAAAGATTTGGCGGGAAAAAACTCCACGTCACGTCGCCTCAGCCTCAAAGCAGTAACTGGAGTGGTGTGTGAACATCGCCACTGGGGAGACAAAGGCGGCCGGGTAGTAGAGCTAGTAAGATCACGTGAGGAGTTTATACGTCAAAGACGTAATTATGTTATATATTTATATTTTAAAAAACAAGTTAATTTAATGCTTTGTAAATAAAAACAACAATTTGCTAAACCTTGGTCACAATATCTGGACTTGCCTTCATGTAAATCAACGCATAGATTTCTGTTGATATGATTGTGGTTGTACTTTATTAATCCGTAATCTCAAACATTACATACAATAAAGCAAGAAATGGTTAAAAAAAACAAAGTTAAAACAGAGCAATGCAATACAATACACTGTTAGACATTGTAAAAAAAATAATTATAAAAAGTCCATCCCATGTGTTGGTGAATTTGTAAATGTTTTAGGCAGGAAATGGCAGGAAATTAGTTTTCAAATTTAGATATTTTTCTGGGGGGAGGACCCCAGACACCTGGAAAATCTGGCCCCCCAATGTTGTCTCCATGGCTACGGCCTTGCACTACACTATACACTACACTATACACTACACTATACACTACACTACTATACACTACTATACACTACACTATACACTACTACACTACACTATACACTACACACTACTATACACTACACACTACATACTACACACACTATACACTACACTATACACTACTACACTACACTATACACTACACTATACACTACACTATACACTACTACACACTACACTATACACTACTATACACTACACTATACACCACACTACACTACATAAATACACTACACTACACTATACACTNTATATCCACTACACACCACTACACTACACACTACACTACACACTACACATACACTNCACACACACTACACTATACACTACACTATACACTACACTATACACTACCTATGAAAGTCATCTTTCGTCTGTGTGTCTGTCTGCCTGTTTGCGCGGGTACCTTGTGACGTGTTTCACTTACAAACTGTGGGGTTTTACGCATCGAAAAAGTATACAGATACCACACCGTATGCCCGCGACGGAAAAGCGCTATTCGTATTTCACATCTGTCAAGTTTAAAGTGGTTAAATTAACAATGTATTCCCTTTCATTAGCACAGGGTGGTTCCAGGCCACGCATTTGCGCATGCGCGAAAAGTCGCCACCGCTGAGGTGAATTCTTCAGTGTGATCGGTGGGGCGGAATTCTGAGGTGAATTCTTCAGTGTGATGTCCTCTTCTCCCCAGTGTGCAGCACTTACTACTATAGGGTCGGTAGCAGAGGTCGCAACCGGGTACCCGATACCCGTACCCTACCCGATACCCGGCTACCCGTACGGGTACGGGTACCCGTTTGCGACCCTGGTGCGGCCGGGTACGGGTAGACCGTGAATCACTGGTGAGTAACTGTTTGTCACTCATTTCCCAACGTCTTGTCTCTTCTCACAATTCAAGTTCCTAGAATCAACCCACTGGCGCCTGCAACATGGCTTCATCCCAGAGGTCGCAATCAGGTACCCGATACCCGTACCCTACCCGTACCCGGCCGGGTACGGGTACGGGTACCCGTTTGCGACCTTGGTGCGACCGGGTACGGGTAAGGAATCAAAACCCGTTTGTGACCTCTGGTCAGTAGATACTACTATTATAGTCCTTGGATGATATTATTGTAGAGCGGGTGGTGGTGGTGGGGGGTAGCAGCCCAGCCTCAGCCTGCAAAGGTGCCACCTCAGCCGGCTGGGCAATCTAGGCGAGGCTAGGGGCTCTGCACGGGACTAAGCCTCACCACTACACGCTGTGAAGTTAGTACTATTATAGAGTTGGATAGCTACTACTACAGCCGGTGGATAAACTATACACTACACTATACACTCCACAGTAGTGCCGTACTGCGTAATGAATTGGCACTAAACCTTACTAAATGGCTGTGTCGGGTGGTGGCGGGTTTAACGACGGCACAACATTTATATATTTATTTATGTATTTGGTTGTCTACGTTCATTGTCGTTGTTTTTCTTTGCATTCCCCCGCCAGATTCGTCAATCAAGAAATGGACGATAATGCAGCGCTTGGGAAGCGGCCAGACTCTACGGAGAGCCTGCAAGACATCGATGCTGGTGAGCACGGTGGCACCACGGTGGATAGCAGACGTTGACTACCTCGCCTGGTCTACAGGAGGTCGTGGGTTCGATCTCTCTCTCATCATCATCACGGTGGCTATGAGACGTTGACTACCTCGCCTGGGATACAGGAGGTCGTGGGTTCGATCTCTCATCATCATCACGGTGGCTATGAGACGTTGACTACCTCGCCTGGATACAGGAGGTCGTGGGTTCGATCTCTCATCATCATCACGGTGGCTATGAGATGTTGACACCTCGCCTGGTCTACAGGAGGTCGTGGGTTCGATCTCTCTCATCATCATCACGGTGGCTATGAGACGTTGACTACTTCGCTTGGTATACAGGAGGTCCTGGGTTCGATCCGACCCTGACGCCTGTTTTACAATGCTCCACCACACCGTCCTCCCGCCCGTCCGTACCTTTGCAGCAGACAAGAAGACTGCAAGCGCCGCCGGCGACAAGCGGCACGCGTGCGGGCAGTGCGGCTTTCCCCACTTCGAGACGCACACGGGCGAGAAGCAGTACGTGTACGCCGTGTGCGGCAAGGGCTTTGCGCACGACTTCAACTTGAACCTGCGAGTGAAGTCGCACATGGACGAGAGGCCGTACGTTTGCGAGGAGTACGGGAAGGGCTCCGCGCACGACTTCAACTTGAACCTGCGAGTGAGGTCGCACACGGACGAGAGGCCGTACGTTTGCGAGGAGTACGGGAAGGGTTCCGCAGGCCTGCAACTTGAACCTGCGAGTGAGGTCGCACATGGACGAGAGGCCGTACGTTTGTGAGGATTGCGGGAAGAGTTTTCCCGGCTGCTCCGACATGAAGAGGCACGCCAGGACGCACGCGGGCGAGAGAACGTACGTGTGCGACGAGTGCGGGCAGGGGTTCACGCAGGTGGACAGCTTGCACGTGCACGCAAGGAAGCACACGGGGAGAGGCCGTACGTGTGCGCAGTGTGCGGCAAGGGTTTGCTTTGCGTCGCCACCTTCAGCGGCACTCGGTGACTCACGGGGAGTGAGTCTAGCTAGGGAGGGGGTCTAACCGAATACGTTTGGTGGTGCACACTGGGAGGCACGCACGCGGCCGTGAGGCTGTGAGCTCGGGGGGCGTCGGGAATTATTTCAAGAAACAAATCTACACTACTATACACTACACTACTATACACTACACTACTATACACTATACACTGCACTACTATACACTACACTACTATACACTACACTACTATACACTGTACACTACACTACTATACACCACTACTATACACTATACTATACACTACACCACTATACACTACACTACTATACACTACACACTATACACTACACTACTATACACTACACTACAATACACTACTATACACTACACTACTATACACTACACTACTATACACTACACTATACACTACTATACACTACACTACTATACTCTACACTACACTACTATACACTACACTATTATACACTACACTATACACTACACTACTATACACTACACTACTATACACTACACACTATACACTACACTACTATACACTACACACACTACTATACACTACTATACACTACACTACTATACACTACACCACTNCACTATACAATACACACACTACACTACTATACACTATACACTACTATACACTACACTATACACTACNCTACTATACACTACACTACTATAACTATACACTATAATGACGATGGTAAATAAAGTGCTATGACTTGCGCAGAGAACTTGGATTGAAGTGAGGGTGATTTGCGCAGCGTCAACCTCACTCTCTCGACCAGCCGCATCTGTACCCAGTGGCGAGACGTAGTCAAGACGACTGGAGATGGTCCTGGTTGCAGTGGAACTGTGGAAGGTCCAAAGACCCGTTTTGGTGGAATTTCCTCCACCAGGGGTTCCACACGCCCAGGCTCAGACTAGCCGAGTTTGCCGGGTTAGTTATCCGCCGCCCGGGTTCGGCGTTGGCAGCTGCTGACTGTAGCGACTCACCAGGGATGTTGAGCTGGTGTGCGCCTACGGTAGCAGCTAGAGGGCCGGGCCAGATGGAACAAGCCAGAGGCACAACTAGCTGGTCAGACACAAATTAACACAGTACACACACACAGTACACACACACAGTACACACACACAGAGTACACACACACTACACACACACTACACACACACTACACACACACTACACACACACAGTACACACACACTACACACACACTACACACACACAGTACACACACACAGTACACACACACACAGTACACACACAGTGTACACACAGAGTACACACACAGAGTACACACAGTACACACACAGTACACACACTACACACACAGTACACACACTACACACACTAGCAATCTAAAGCAACGCAGTAAATTCAAAGAAGCAATGTTCTAAAGCCAACAGCCGGTCAACTTTAATCTTCGCCAGACACTTCACCACGGCCAATGCGCCAATATAAATTCCGCAACATTTAATGCTGCCTTGTGAAATACAAACACAACTCAATTAAATTGTCATGTCCATGCTCATTTCAGATTAAGACCGGTCGCACAAAAGCACCCATTTCAGGAAACAATTTAAAGTCCGACTTAACAGACATGTTTTGCCTTCATCCATTAGACTAAAGTAAAAAACTTTCTTTAAAATTATAAACGTCTAAAGTGTTCAACCAAACGCGGTGTGTACCTTGTGTACACACCATAAACATTGCAAGAATCGCGTATCAATTAACAAAACCCACATGCAGACTTTTTGGTTCTTCCGGTAAAGTCACGTAGAAGGGAAATAATAAAACATCATAAATTACAATTCTCACCACGTTTCGGCCACAACGCAAGCAGCCGTCCTCAGGTGAAGAACAGGTCTGTCGGAAAGACAGCGTCTGAATGAAACCGCACCAGGCTTGGCAGCGTATATTGCTGCGTATATTGCTGCCAAGCTTGGTGTGTTCATTCAGACGCTGTCTTTCCGACAGACCTGTTCTTCACCTGAGGACGGCTGCTTGCGTTGTGGTGAAGAACAGGTCTGTCGGAAAGACTGACGCTGTCTTTCCGACAGACCTGTTCTTCACCTGAGGACGGCTGCTTGCGTTGTGGCCGAAACGTGGTGAGAATTGTATTTATTATGTTTTTATTATTTTATTATTTCCTTCTACGTGACTTTACCGAAAGAACCAAGAAGATGAATCCCTGCAGTCACGAAAGAATCTTTAAATCGAAACCCACATGCAGTCCTTAACGTAACGTTTCTTCAGACCCAACAACATTTTTTTTAAATCAAACAAACCCCCGATATGTGTACGCTCTGGGTGTGAGCTGTGGTTCTCTGCAACCTGCAACAACAACAACAACAGCAGCAGTGAGCGCATTGGCGACGTCAAGAAGCAACACGACAGATCGTGGTCAAACCCCGCAAAGGGCTGGATTGTCACTTGGAGAATTGCCGATTGTGGCCGACATTTCTCCGTGTCATCCAATCTCTAACGTGGGGCACGAGAGCGTTGACAAGCGACTGCCGTTTGAAACAAACTCCTCCACATCTTTATCTCACCGGGTGAGACCCACGCAGCTGTGCGAGCGCTCTTTGATTTAGAAGTTGTTCACGATATAATACGCAAATTATATCACACTGGTCAACAAAACAAAACAACAACATGTAGTTCTGGCCTGGACTTTTGCAGCTGTTCTGGACTAAATTCAGGGTGCCGATTTCAAATCTGATCTCAGATTTGCTCCGTCGCATCTCATTTTTATGCTATCGGCATACCCCGTCAAATGGTCTCTCTCTCATCCTCCACGGAGCAGCGTGTTCTCACGAGGAGAACCTCACAAGCAACATCAACAGACTTCCGTTATCGTGTTGCAGCCGGAAAGACAGCGTCTGAATGAACACCACTAAGCTTGGCAGCGTATATTTAAGCTGGGTTAGAGGAGGAAGAGCGCCTTGACAAAGGGACTCACATATCAACAGAGGAATGTAGTATATTTATAGGAAATTCAGATATGGGATTAGTCACTACTTGTGGAATGTGTAGGAGGTGGGCGGGGGGTTTCAAAGTCATATTATGCAGGATTAGCAGCATCAAAGGGAGGGAGTAGGGGTAGCATTAATAAAGGGAAGGAATCATATTCTTAGGTTTTTTCGATAAAGTCACGTAGGTAAAAAAATTTAAATTAATAAAAGTAAAATCAAAAAGCTTCCGGAAGCTTGTGTTGCCTCCGAAACGTCGTGATTTTTATTTTATGTAACTTTTATTAATTAAAAATTTTTTTTACCTACGTGACTTTACCGAAAAAACCTAAGAATACGAATCCTTGCAGTCACGAAAGCTTCAAATCTAGAAAGGGAAGGAATGTTAATAGTATGGGAGCTGCAGTAAAAAAACTAAAATATAAACTACATCAGTATCATCAATATACTAAATATACTCTCCAATAAGCCGAGCTGCTGTCACCGTCACCGTGGTCGTCACCTGTCTAGGCTGCACCTCGACCAGAGGAGGAGACTGCCCGCCCCCCCACCGGCGACTTTGGGCGCACACGGCCGCCGTCCCCCCCCACAGGGCCCCGCGTCGGCGGGAGCGGCGAGTGAGCGACGTGGGGAGGTCCGCCCGAACGTCGCCACGTTCAGGCGCCACTGCTCCGCCAACGTCACGCGGCAGTTCC
>WFAB01001574.1:105000-134024 GCA_018977245.1 Lethenteron camtschaticum
GATAACAAGGTCATACCCATCGCTTTCACACTCACATATGGAGTGGTAGCTCCTGCAATCTCTCGATTACTGATACAGCTGTCGTGGCTGTGACGGTTCCACCTGAGGACGGAGCTTGTGTTGCCTCCGAAACGTCGTGTTTTTATTTATTTTACTTTATTAATTTTAATGTTTTACCTACCTGGTGACTTTACCGAAAAAAACCTAAGAAAAGTAACCAACCAGTTTGGCGTTGAAGAGAGCGACTGCCCCCTCTCACCTGCACGACGGCCAGGTGGGGTGCAGAGCAGAGAGCGGGCACCCCAACTCCGCCAGGTCCTTGATCTCGCTGGCACGGAAGATGATGTAGTCGTAGATCTCCTCGCGAGGGGCGACGGCTCGCTCGGCGGGGCGACCCTCCGTGCCGCACACACGCACTGCGCACGCACAAAGACGACGCTAACGCCGCTAACGGTGCCGTGGTGGTGGTGGTGTGTGGGCGCCACGGTGGTGAGAAGTGAACCACCTCGCCTGGTGTCTATCGGAGGTCGCGCTTTTCATCCCAACCCTGGCGTCGGTTTTTGTCCATCACGTCGGGTTTTTGAGATGATGTCAAATATTGCATTTTCAATAAAAACTTGCGGAAGAAAAATATTAAGTGAATGTGGATATCTACGTAAAATGATATTGTAAACACACTATCCTAAAATACAGCACCGTATTTTAACACTAAAGCAGTCACTGACTTTTTCGATTTAAAGCTTTCGTGACTGCAGGGATTCATCTTCTTGGTTCTTTCGGTAAAGTCATCACGTAGAAGGGAAATAATAAAATAAAAAAATAAACATAAAAAATAAAATAATTCTCACGACGTTTCGGCCACAACGCAAGCAGCCGTCCTGCTGTTTAAACCCTCACCCCCTTTGACCCGTGACCCCCCCACCCCCCGTGCGTGACCTTTGGCCAAGGCGACGGTGCAGTCGTCCGTGTTGACCCCGCACAGGGTGCCCTCGTAGCGGATGCCGGCCATGGAGATCAAGCTCGTCCTGCTGCCCAAGCACAGCGTCCACGTGGCCATGATGCTGCTGCTCCTGCTGATGATGATGCTGCTGAAGATGATGATGCTGCTGCTGCTGCTGATGATGATGATGCNGATGATGCTGCTGATGATGCTGCTGCTGATGATGCTGCTGATGATGATGCTGCTGCTCCTGCTGCTGCTCGTAGCCGCCGCCGGCTCGAGCTGCGGGAGACGACGAGAGGGGAGGGTGGGGCCGGGCAGGAGGAGGGGGGTCATGGTGGTGATGGTGGTGGTGATGGTGGTGGTGATGGTGATGCTGGTGGTGATGGTGGTGGTGATGGTGTGATGATGGTGATGGTGGTGATGGTGGTGGTGATGGTGCAGTGGTGGTGATGATGGTGGTGATGGTGGTGGTGATGGTGGTGATGGTGGTGGTGGTGATGCTGGTGGTGANGGTGGTGGTGATGGTGGTGATGATTGGTGGTGATGGTGGTGGTGTGATGGTGGTGGTGGTGGTGTGATAGTGGTGGTGGTGGTGATGGTGGTTATGATGATGGTGATGGTGGTGTGGTGAGATGGTGGTGATGGTGGTGGTGATGGTGGTGAGCTGGTGGGGGATGCTGGTGGTGATGGTGGTGGTGGTGGTGATGGTGATGGTGGTGATGGTGGTGATGGTGGTGGTGGTGATGTGGTGATGTGGTGGTGGTGATGGTGGTGGTGGTGGTGGTGATGATGGTGATGTGTGATGATGTGGTTATTGTGTTGATGATGTTGTTGGTGGTGATGATGTTGTTGATGATGTTGTTGATGTTGATGATGATGTTGATGATGTTGTTGTTGATGTTGTTGTTGTTGATGTTGGTGGTGATCACCCACGATGCGTCCCGCGTGTTCACGCCGTTTGAACTGAACTACTCACCGGTCGCGTCGTGCAAAGGGCGCCAAATTGTGGGGGAGGGGATTTTTTTCCTCTTCCTGTCAACGGGGTATTATTTATTTATTTGTTTTTTTTTATTAATTTTTATATTTGATTATTTTTATTAATATTTGATCCCTATCTACGCGACTTTACCGAAATAAACAAAGAATTGCGCTCAACGTCTGTCGGGTGACTTGAGTTCACCCCAAACCCCGCCCCCTCACCCCCTCGCCCCGCCCCCTCGCCCCTCCCGCACCGTTCAGCCTGGGGGCTGTAATGGCGCTGTGATCCCCACGGCCCCACCCCTCGGGGGGAGTTGCTATATAAGGCGGTGAGCCGGTGGGCTCGGGTTCAGTGTTCAGCTTAAACCAGCGAAGAGAGAAGACCGGCTAGATAGGCCCTGGGACTCCCTGGCTCGCCGTGCTTCTAAGGAGCGACCAGGGCAAGCCAGCGGCGTGGCCCCAGAGCCCAGAGCCGATGTTCTTGTAAGAGCCGTTGGGGACTCAGGGTGCCGTGATCCCAGCTTGGCCAGAGCGGATCGGCTAGCCTCCCTAGCTCTCGGTGGAGGAGCTGGGAGTAGGCTAGCCGGGATAGTGCTAGTGGGGTCTCCCTGTGAGACGGGTGAAGGGGCCGTCACCCCTGCGAGTGTTGTATACCTTGGCCTGCATAGAGTGGAACGTTTAATAAATAAGTGTGCCTCCGACTACGTCGTCCAAGTCTCTTTGAACCTACTACACATATACAAATGCAGCACTTAAACAGGACTCATGGGCTGGTGCTTGTTTTCAATCTGTGAATCATTTTGACCATCCCTCATCTTTACATTCTCTAGCCTACACTTGAAGAGTAAATAACAATGGCGGTTTTTACGGCTGTCAATCAAATTTATGGTTGTTAAAGTTTGGCCACAATGCCATGAGGCACATATCATATTTGTTTTTGTAAATACTTACCTTTTTAAAATGCCAATACAGTGGTATTCATCATTTATGGTCTGGGAAGTGTTGGTTCTGTTGCTGCCTGCCCAAACGATCTCCCATTTGAGTACATTTGACAGTCTGTTAGCATCTCAAGAAAATATAAACACATGTGCAGACTCACTCATCTATAGTCAAACTGCATTGCCAGTGGTGCACGAGCAAATAACTAAATCGCAGTAAAAAGAAAGGGTTTCCCCTTCAGCAAACCTGTCACCCCCTTAACAGTGCCTACCTTATTGCAGACCAATTCAGACCTTATTGTCCACCCGTGCCCTTATACATCTCAACGTTCATCCTACAAAGTCCCATCACAAGGAGAAGCACACACAAAACATGTTTTGTCCGTATTGAAACGGCTGTACGCCGTATGGACCTGAAAACTCAAATGTCCCCGTACCAGAGTGCGGGTAAACCGTATGGGTTGACAGCTATGCTTCAGGGCCGGGTTATTGCGGCCGCTGCATTATAGATGTTAACTCGTGGTATGCAGGAGGCCGTGGGTTCGATCCCGAGCCTGACGCCTGCTGCTGTATATTTTAAGTATTGCATGTGTCTCTCCCCGTGGCCACGTGGATTTTTCTCTGGGTCCTCTCCACATTTCGAAACATGCGTTTTTATTATTTGGCTGCTTTAAATGTATACATACGCCACTTCGTTGAGCAATCATTTGTGGCCAGGTTGCTTATGCAAAAAAAGAGCCACATCGCTTAGTGGGTCTTACCATGTAAAATAAACATTTGACAAAAGTTTAATGTCTGCCGTTTATTGATATTCTTGGTTCTTTCGGTAAAGTCACGTAGAAGGGAAACAATAAGAATATGAATCCCTGCAGTCACGAAAGCTTTAAATCAAAGGTTTATTGATAATTAAAGAGAACTGCGTTTGGATATACTGTAGTTCGTTGTCCTCCCCCGTACCTCCGATTAACACGGTTGGCTACGTACGGTGCAAAATAAGTTCAACATACTTCAGCTTGTTCCACGTGTGAAGGAGCAGGGTGATGGGAGTGGTTCATTTGCTATGCTTCAATCTGATAGTAAAAGTATCTTTTGTTAATATTTGATCCTCACATTGCTGCTTTTTTATTTATCACTTTGCGAAGTCAATTTATATCGGTGGTTAAATGCATTTATCATGCTTAATATTTCAATCCATTGTTTTGAAAATATATTCTAATTCCGCTGCGGAATAACTACCCTGGCTGGATTATTGATAATGAATGTACTTTTTTCATCATCGTTGGGAGTACATGGCTCAAAGGAAACGCACTATCCATCTACATTTGCATGCTTATTGCAGGATAACAATGTCGCTTGCTGTGAAATGTTTGTAGACAAAAAAATATGTTAATATATGTATTAACTTTTCACCAATCTTCCAATAGCACATCATTACCACAAGCATTTTGACGACACTTTATACCAGTGGGACAAGCCATCATGCATGCCTTGACATGACGTTTTGCATATGCAGCTACTGCCCAATAACTGTTAACTTGTATTGTCAACAATTACCATGAATACATGTCGTGTGTTTCTCTGTTCAAATGGGCAAGGGGTGGTGGCTCATGTTTGTGGACCTCGGCCAGTGGTGGAAATTCTACATCCCCTTTGTGCGAGGTCAATCACTAGACAGGACAGCCACTGATCCAAAGCAGTACTGACACTGGAAGGATGGCTGTCCATGTCCGAGATGTGAAAAGCGAGCCCTCCAATAGTGATTCTATTGCACTAAGCCCCATTACCACCTGGCAAGTCGCGTAATACCCCGGACTACGTCGGGGATGCGTTCCTGAAAGGTGGGACGAATATCAAAACAACTTAAAGCAAAGCAATTTTTCGAAATCAACAAAACACTGTCAATAGTACATTGTAGTGTACGTGACGTGTTTATGAACGATGCAAAGTAGCTCGTGCACAGGGGGAGGTGGGGGAAAAGGCTGGGGCGATGGATACGAGAAAGGACGGATTATGCTGCCAGCGACACAAGTATGGGGTTCAGGTGATGCAGATCAGGTCACGGTATTAATACCAAAGTATTACTGTTTTAGTATTTTTTAGGATGTACTCATGAAAGCATCGCTGGGTCTCAAGATTTCCAGGACGATCCTGCAATGCGATGTTTGCTTATATCTCTCGTTTCGCTCCCAACCCACGCCCAATTCCTTTAACCAATATTTAATTATAATGAACAATTACACCTCACATCTTCAAATGCAGATTCATTTCAAAAAAATGTTTAAGGTGCAGTCCAAATGCATATATTTAAGTAGTGTGCACTTAGTTGGCTGCTGATAGCTATGTAAACATGCATTTATTGAATGTGGCATCACGCTTTGTTCTGTTAAATCTTGCATGTTTATTGGATGGAAAAATGAAGGCCAAGAGATGTAAATAGGCCACATGGTATTTCAAGTGACAGTCTGTAGATTTTGTAATATCAGTTTCTTCAGTGCTAACTATGCCAGTTTTTTCACAATCACTTAATTTGCGATTATCAGTTAAAAATGTTGCATTTCACTTACCATAATAGATTCCAGTGAAAACAAATATTAATGTTGTTTCCATTGTACATCATTGTCAGGACCACTTTCTACATCCTGACAGTCAGCAACCTCACAGACACAATAATTCCCCTATAATCTCATCAAATGTATGCATACCTGTCGAGTACAGACTCTTCAACTGTGTAAGCATTGTGTTCTACCTTCAAGACTGTTTCTGTCACCTCATGAATGAATACAGCCCACTCGGGCGTAAACACTCGGTGCACAGGGATAACGGTAACTCATTTCCCAGTGCTGGAACCAACAGGAGCTGGCTCAGTGTCCTAACAAGCCACATCACCCTGCACCACTACCACATACTTGCGAATGAACGTACACGAGAATGAACCTTCAAATGTAAACGTAGGCGTATAGGCCAAGGCTACTGGTTGCACTCAGATGCATCCTATTTGGCAAATCTCATTGGCCAGTCTCTCAGGTATTCGGGCAAGTAGCAGTAATCATCGCCGTAAGAGATCACTTTGATGTCTTTGTCCAGCATGTTTTCACGAAGCTTCTTGAAGTTCTCCGGGTTGTCCCTGCAGACTAGCATGAAGTGTTCTAGGTCCGACTTGTTGCGCAGCGCTTCCAGGAACAGCGATTGGAATGTGGGATCCTCCAGAGTGCGGCCGCACCCCAGGAACAGGAAGGACTTGGTCTCGTACAAAGTTTGGATTGAATTCTGTGGACACAGTCATCAAGGGATCCTGATACAATTTGGATTCATATAGCACAAATATGGGGAACATGTCTACTTAACATGAATATCACGGGTCATCAACATTAATCGTGTTCTAAGTTCTGTCTCTAAATTCTGTCCCCAAAGCCTGCATGAAGGGTATCAGTCACCTGTAACTTTGGTTTCACCAAATATGATGTAGCAGGGTATAAACAGCACTTGGTATGAACAGGGCACCTTGATATGACCATTGCTGCATACAGCACATTGACTGTCTGAAGAATCAAATGTACAACACAACAAATGTGAATTCTTACACACACGATTCAAGGCAAGTGTAATATTGAAATCCTAACAATAGATATAGATCAATTTCATCAATACACCTCTAATATTCAATGCTCAATAAGGTGCAATCTATATGCTTAGGCTGACTGGATGTCCAACATCAAACAATGGACAGAATGAAAGCTACCTCTGATAAAATACACAGTGAGGGACTGACAGGTGGAAAGACCACTGCAAGGCCACATGCACGAAGGCACGAGAGGAAGCCTCGGCTGACCAAGGGGAGTGTGCTCGCAGGACAATCACGAACCATTACTTCCGTGTTGCGCAAGATGTTCTTGTAGCCAGCCGGGTGCAGTGCAATGCCGGTGGGGTTGGTGTAGACACCGTGAATGTGCAGCACGCTGAATGGCCTCTTTTCTTGTGACCACTCAAGAACCTGTGCACATGAAAGCAAAAAGGAAGCTGCGAATAGATTGATGAATGTATTAGCTTTGCTTGAGACCAGTCAAGAGCCTAGTGAGAGACCGCAATGACCAATAATTCCAACTAAAAAGAGACGTCTTACTCCCAGCTATTGGCAGGACGTTTAACAAGTATGGCACCTCATGAAGAAAAGTGGCCTAATGATTTTTGGATGACCTCCAGAGGATGTTCCCTCACAGGAAGTAACACGGTTTGATGTGAAAGTTCTTAAGGAAAATATATTTGATTCATGAAATCCTACTGAGTACAATTGTAATACATTTGAGGGGTGGCATTATATATACTCTCCAAGGACACCAATATAAATGTGTCGTGAGACAATAATAAGACGTGTTTATATTTTTCAGACGAACACAAAATCTAAACTGCGTGTACCGGTGTGAACAACAATTACATTTGAAAATAAGGCTTTACCCTAACTTAACAATACAGCGAAACTCATCTTGTTTGTATACCTATAATCCATTCTTATCTATGCCCCAGAAGATATTTGTGCAAAATCCTATGATCCGCAAGACATTTAACCAAATCATTCGAGCCTCGACATGGATGTGAATAATGTAGACAATTCACCACGTGTTGCAGAGATTCGCAAGTTCAAGTCCGATGGCAGCACTGGTTATTACTATGGGTGTAATAACCATAAAAATACTACGTGCTGTCTGCTTCACAGTGGATGTTAAATATCCCCGATGTCATTCGAAATGAGCAGGCCACTGTGTGCTGGCGGAAGTGTACACTTTTGACAAGTTTAAAAACTACCAATAAATTACTCAATTTGGAATAACACATTGCAAAATTGCACCCGACTGGCAGGCAAATGGCGACTTCCAGGCCAGGTTCTAAGTCACCTTGTGCCCACAGGGACAGCTGCCATTGGGGTGCCCTTTCGATTCGGAATCTTTTTTTATACTGGAGGAATCAGATGAGCTATGAAGCTCTTTTTCACTGATGTGCAGTAGTTTCACAGATGTCCAGGCCAGATGAGATTGATGTGATGTTTGAGATGAGATTGATGTAAAGCGATCTGAGATGACCTGGTGTAAAGGGTGCTAGATCAAATACTAATTATTATCCATGCAAACCTTGCAAATACAGTAAAACCTTGGATCGTGAGCATAATTCGTTCCGGAATCGTGTTCATAATCCAAAGCACTCGTATATCAAAGCGAATTTCCCCATAAGAAATAATGGAAACTCAGATGATTCGTTCCACAACCCAAAACTACTGTATAAAAAAATGAATAATACAAAATACCTTTTTAGAATTGTATTATTTAAATGTAATATAAAGTAATCAAATTTATTAATTAAAATGTATCGTGGCTGGTGTGAGGGAGGCGAGTGCAGTTACTAAAGAACAGTCACTACACTTGGACACAAAAACAATGGTTTACGGACACACTTGTGGGCATAACACTACAGTAACAGCATACTGTGCGCTCGCACGGACGTAGACTATACGAGTGAGGCACGCCGACTGAGACCGAGCATGGGAGACGATTACCCACAATCCCGCAGCGAGAGAGAGAGAAGAACCATTGGCTCAGTTGTGATCACGTGACGCTCGGCAGACAAAGCGTATACTGTGCGTACTACAGTAGTACTCGTATTGCAAGACATCGCTCGTTTATCAAATTAATATTTATTTAAAATGTTGCTCGTCTTGCAAAACACTCGCAAACGAAGTTACTCGCAATCTAAAGTTTTACTGTATAAATGTAAATTATGAGTAATTTGCGGCAAATTTCTTGACCCTCGGCAAAGAATGGCCTACTCGTTGAGAATGACGTCAGGTGAACTTCAACGTGATCTTATGAAAGTAGTCAATTAATCCTATGATCCAACCTTTGTGTGGAAAAGAGTGAACAAGGAATAGCAGTAGATTAATTCTGTTATCCCAGCAATTTCCGTGGATGGGTCGGCAGTTGTGCTAAATTTATCGTATTATCCAAGACTTACACGGGGACAACTGTTCAGGTGAAAGGAGTGATTTGCACTGCAGTACTCCCACATGAATCTGGGTAAGGCGATTTCCACTGTAGCAGTAAAAATGCAGAACACTGGCTTAGCGCGGTCGTAAAGAGCCAATGCCACTGATGCCCAAAGTTCAAATCGAGGCAGCCACCCATTGTGAAACTATTGATTGCTCAGTGCTGTTATCAGTC
Organism: Lethenteron camtschaticum; assembly: GCA_018977245.1. NCBI lineage: Eukaryota > Metazoa > Chordata > Hyperoartia > Petromyzontiformes > Petromyzontidae > Lethenteron > Lethenteron camtschaticum. Next base: position 114,066 of record WFAB01001574.1, read on the forward strand.
TTTAACGATAGCATCGATGTTATAGGATAGCATCAAAAATTATCTTGTGTTTTTTTGTCTAATTCTGCCTAATCTTTCACCTATAGTCGCTAACATTTTATATCCCATAGGACTGACTTGTGGCATGAAGGAGTACTATCGAGTGTTGAGCAATACAGCATTATTGAAGTGAGAAGTAGTTTTGTAGTAACATTGTCGAGGGTTATCACTTGACATTGAGATGCTCTACTCATGGAAGCAATTCTAAAATAATATTCACATCACAACTTTAATTCAATTGTGTAGCTCAAGTCAAAGTGATTTCCTGCTCAAATAAGCGTTGACGCAGTACTCACCTGCTGTTGACAGCCCTGAGCCAGTTGTGAAGATGTATCATTCCTATGGCAGCGGTCAGTTTGTGCGTAGCACAACCACTGCTGACTTCCCCACAAAGTGGTGCTCGTGTTATTGCCCCGCGGAGGGAAGATGCACTGAGTCAACCCTCAAGCACAATTTGATCGCAATCTTTCGCTTGAGAGCCTCAGCTACCTGCCTGGTTAAATGCCTATCTGGCGATAAAATAGGAAAAATCCACGATACAAAAAGGGGCTCAGATAAATAATGCTGGTCTACACTTTGAATAAATGTATCATATTGGTAGGAACCTCCTGGTTACACCAGCCCACAGGGGATTATTGTGTCCGTCCGTCGTGCATCCAAAAATAGGAGGGGTGGGGCTGGGTGGAGAGGGAGGGTGGGAGGGCTGGGTGGGAGGTGGGTGGGGCTGGTGGTGGAGGGTGGGCTGGGTGGGAGGGCTGGGTGGGAGGGGCTGGTCACCCGCGGTGCCCTTATAAAACTCAACGTTTCACCTACTCACGCCGGTTTAACACGTAGGCTTTCGCGACCAATATTATTCATAATCAACGTTTTTGGGTTTAGATCGCGAATTGCCCTATGATGCTGGATGCAATTACCAGCGAAACGTCGTGCTACTCAAATTGTAAATGTTGTGGTTTCACGCTTCAACACACCGTGGGCTAAAGCAGTGAACTATTTGTCTTTGTCAACGTGACACTTTTTTACTGATTGGCCGTGTCGGGTGGTGGAGGGTTACTACTCACGCCGGCTTGTGCCCGCCCTCACAGTCGGCCATATTTGCGGAATACACCACGCCGCCGTTGACCCTGCAGGCCATTGACCGAGCAACCGAACGTTCCTACCAGCTCCCTCCGCAGGAATGTGTTCACAGACATGATTTGAACAAGGAAAGCTGTGGACTCAAACGTAAAAGGCCATCGCAGCTAAGGGCACATGGCCACTGCAGTGGAAGCAGGCTTAGGCTCACGCACGATCTTCTCGTCGGTCAGGTCCAGAGACTCGAGGCCTTGCCGCGCTGCGTGCCGTACATCTCCAGGAGGTTGTCAAAGTTGGTGGTGAGCACCAGGGCGCCGTGATCCATGAGCTGCAGCACAGAGTGCAGCAGGCACTTGCCCGTCTCCTCCATCTTGCTCTCGAGGCCCTCGAAGACGTCGTAGAGACAGTCCTTGAAGAAGGTGGAGCGCACGTGCCCCGTGCGCTTGTGCCCCAGTCGCGGGAAGAATGAGACATTGAAACAAAAACTGGATTTTAAATGTTTCTGTTATTATACTCTTTGGTTCTTTCGGTGAAGTCGAACAAGCACCAAATATGAACAATAATAATGCTGTGTGCATAGGAAAGCCTCACCGAGTGTTAAGAGTCTATTTTGAGCAGCGTCCTGCACTTAGAACTTTGGCAGAAAACACTCACGAGCTCTCCCGTTACATTTAATCTACATCACCATCCAGTGCATGGACTAAATCTAATGGTGGACTGCATCCATTGCTGCAGGAACATCTACTGGCATCTTTAAGCTCTCAAGCTCAAATCCCCATGCCTACAACTCAAATCCTAATAAACATTGATGATCACCGTCCAAGCAATAACCAGGCACGATCCTCATAATCTCACGAGAACTAACGCTGATTGATGGTGATTTGGGGATTTCACTTGGTAATTAGGTGATTTAGAAAAAGGTTAACAGGTTAAGATATGGTTTAAAATGAACCTGTTATTTAGTGTATGTGTCGTGACTTATATGGGTCACTATGGTGTTTAGCGCCAACTACTGTCACAAGAGTGAAACTGTACGTCTTGAGTCTCTCTCTGGCACCAGAGTGGATATGGCATGGAAGCGGGCCATAGGGGCATAGTTCTGGTGATGGTCGGAGAGAGAGCAAGTGAGGACGTGATACTCTGTGTGAACCCGAGAGGGCACGTGGCCGGGTAGCAAGAGGGTCCAAAGGGGGCTCGAGGGACACGTGATATGGGCCAGAGCCTTCTAGTAGGATCTCGAAGGGGCGAGGCCGAGGGCGGGGCTAGGCCACGCTCAGGAGCATCAAGGGGCAGTCCCGAGAGGGTTCTGGGCTCTCGGTTGGAATGGAATCTGTCGGTGCTACGTCTCTTCGATCCTCGGTCTTCGATGCTACGCTCGGCATCGTGGGTCGGGCAGTGTTTACTGACTGACCCGGTTATGTAGTTACCCCTTGTGGTCTAGTTAACCGTGTAGTTATCACCTAGATGTAGAACCAGTGTACGTTTATGTAGTTAGCCCTGTTGGGTCGTTAAATAAACGTGTTGCCTCAAACTCCAGTGTGTGCCTCTGTATAATACACTACGTATGTGTTCAATTATACAGCTGCTTTGTTTCCTACCTATATCCTCATTAACAACACATGATATTGCAAGTACCATGCCTCGACAGTGAGATAGGTTTCACAGCAATTCCCTTTTCACACCGGGGACAGCTTCTGGATGAGGTCGTGGGCCACATGCACGAGGTCGCGGTCCTCCTGCAGGCTGCGGTGAAAGCGCTTGATCTCTTCGTCCTCCAGGAGGTCGAACTCGCCCGAGGCGTCGAGCAGCGCCTGAATGAGGCCCTTCCAGGACTTAAGCGCGGGCACGCACGGCGCTACGGCAGCGCTGATGCCCGTGCCGATCACCAGCACCAGCTCCTGTGGCCGCTTCAATTTCAGGCTAGGCAGCAGCTTTCTGCATGCACACGCGCAAGGCACAGTGTGTATCGGAGCTAGGACAGCATTGTGGCTGTTGGTGATGGCGGTAACCAAAGAGAGGTTCGATTTCTTCAACACCCTTAATATTACAGGTGCGGTGGTACATGTCTTCGATCCAGTGATTTGTAGGAGTTGTTGGAATATGCAAACATTATCGTGCGCAGTGAAACTCTACACCTGTTGCGCTACGAGTTCATAGCCCTGAGATGGCAGTACAAGTGTACATGCATGTGGGTTTTCTCTTGCTACTCTAATTTCATTTCACGTGTGAAACACATTAAAACGAAATGGACACATGCAATTCAGTGCAGTGTATGGTTGAATTAACTTATGAATGTATGGCGAGCAAGCCCATTTAAGCCTTGAATCCAAGCATCCAAAGTAAAATCCAATGATATATTCGAATATCCAGTGATATGTTCTCTACTGCCATCTACTCGTCACTTTGTATCCGTTAATTCTACGACATCCACCAAACCTGCCTCCAACAACACTCGATTACAAGCTGTCAAGTAAATCCCTGATCTGTCTATGGGAGTGTTCTCTCATATATGGATGTCCTAATATCCCAACTTCCTCCTACATGTAAACATACTCAACATGAAAATGATGTAACATCCAAAGCAAGATCCTCCTGAAAGAATCCTAAACATTATAGGATTTGACGTATAATACTATATATATGGAGCATATATCAGCACTTTCCCAGTTTGGTTATGTGGGACCATACCTTGTCTTATGAGCAGGCACAGCACCCTCTTGGGCATTGTGATCATTCACAGTCATGGAGCCCCGATCCTCCACACCACTCCGATCCTTTGCAATCACGCTGCCTTGATCCCAATTCATGATCACGTTTTACTGCGACGCAACAAAAAAATAATGTTACACAAAGTGCAGAGCACATTACTGTTTGGGTAGCCTTGTGTTCATTGTGTTCGCCACTGAACCAGTCACGCTATTCGCTGCACACTGTTGCAATTTATTTTGCATGCGGTTGCAAGTACTTGGCTCGGTCGGCATTAGCCGCTGAGGTCGTGACGGATTGTTTTATTCCGCTCCTGTTTGTTGTGGGCGATATTCGCATGTAAATAATCTTGATTGAGTTTGATCAAACTTTCAAGCTACTTGTGATGTTTCGTATTTTAGAAAGCGCATTGCAGCCGTAAATCAGATGTTAAAAGACTCTATTATGCCAATTGCAAGAGTCATCACCGTGTGCAAATGCCACAGTTTAAAATGACAAATGTGAAAAGTAAAGAAGAAAAACACACCCACGTGAATATCTACATCATAATAGTCCATTTTAAAAGAGAATGTTAATCTTAATTTGTGCTCACCCAGATAATATAACTCGTATATACAGTGTTTCAACCTGTGTATTTAAAATATATATATTCTGAGAATATGTTGTATATTTTTGGAATGACCATTTAACCACGAGTTGCAATACATCACTGACAAATTTAAATATTTTTCTTACTGACAAAAGTTCACGTGTTTGAATATAACTTCAATGTTACCACCAAGTGAAATGTCATGTGAACAAGTGCGAGAACGATTCTGCTCATCACATGCCCTTGGGTTTTAACATTTGCTCAATCACTACTTATGAATGTGCCCTGGACCTTTGGGTGTACAAATAAGGCAAATGAAAAGCATACTTTCACAAAACAAACATGTGTTCGTTGAACCTTCACAACTTAGATGTTAAATTACAATACAATGCAGGACTTCTATGTCCACTTTTGTGTAAATGTTATCAGATGAGGTAGGATTTGGGCAGTGGAAACTCTACATCGTGGGTGTGGTGTACCGGGCCACCCAGGGCAACTCAATTTAGCCCAACTCTGAATAGTACAACTAAATTATGGGCTCACATCATACATCTGTGTATTCCCTGTTTTGTGCCTGGGTGCAATTCGAGTTCCGAGCAGTGTTGGCAAGAGACAGCAGTGCTGGCAAGAGACAGCAGTGTTGGCAAGAGACAGCAGAGTTGGCAAGATACAGCAGAGTTGGCAAGATACAGCAGAGTTGGCAAGAGACAGCAGAGTTGGCAAGATACAGCAGAGTTGGCAAGAGACAGCAGAGTTGGCAAGATACAGCAGAGTTGGCAAGAGACAGCAGTGTTGGCAAGATACAGCAGAGTTGGCAAGAGACAGCAGTGTTGGCAAGAGACAGCAGAGTTGGCAAGAGACAGCAGAGTTGGCAAGATACAGCAGAGTTGGCAAGATACAGCAGAGTTGGCAAGAGACAGCAGAGTTGGCAAGATACAGCAGAGTTGGCAAGAGACAGCAGTGTTGGCAAGAGACAGCAGAGTTGGCAAGAGACAGCAGAGTTGGCAAGGACAGCAGTGTTGGCAAGAGACAGCAGAGTTGGCAAGAGACAGCAGTGTTGGCAAGAGACAGCAGAGTTGGCAAGAGACAGCAGTGCTGCAAGATACAGCAGAGTTCAGCAGAGTTGGCAAGAGACAAGATACAGCAGAGTTGGCAGAGTTGGCAAGAACAGCAGAGTTGGCAAGAGACAGCAGAGTTGGCAAGAGACAGCAGAGTTGGCAAGAGACAGCAGAGTTGGCAAGAGACAGCAGAGTTGGCAAGAGACAGCAGAGTTGGCAAGAGACAGCAGTGTTGCAGAGACAGCAGAGTGGCAAGAGACAGCAGAGTTGGCAAGAGACAGCAGAGTGGCAAGAGACAGCAGAGTTGGCAAGAGACAGCAGCGTTGGCAAGAGACAGCAGCGTTGGCAAGAGACAGCAGAGTTGGCAAGAGACAGCAGTGTAGGCAAGATATAGTGTTGAAAATTCCGTTCTAGTCTATGAACATCAGCACTTCTCTAGACTGCATTTGATTAGCTGCAATATGATTTCATTTTAGATGCAATCAGGCAACGGTAGGTTGAGGTCATTCGCGGCTGAATAAAGACTGAGAAGGATCCAGCAGCATCCCGATGCCTTGTGCGATGCTATGCCGAGGCAGCCGTACCACCGCTTATTCCAACTCGTGCGACGTCATTCCGTTCACTTGATCGCGTTATATCCAATTCACATCCACGTTATATCCAATTTGCATCCACGTTATAGAAAAAAGTGTTCCCTAATACATTGATCGTGTTTTGAAAACATGCGTTATGGAGAACAGACTTGTACCTGGTGCAGTGTGTGAACACACAGGGGTGACGACACTGGCCGCCCGTGTGTGTAGCGCTGATCACTCCCTCGCGGCCCTGTACTCGCCAGCTAAACACACAAACACGTATGCAAAGTTTATATTTCATCAAAAAATGCATGCGACGTCAGGTTATTGTCCACCCCCGATGCAGGAGTTGGGATGTGCGAGTTGCAAATGGCACAACTTGTCAAATTATTCTGATAAAGCCTTGCGTCCACAGCACCTGAACATTCCATAACGCTTGCCACGCGCAGCCCCTTGTCAATCCACTGCTAGATGAGGGCCTTCCCACGCCATGCAGGTTGTGGGTTACCCGATCAAAATTCACCATAATGCCATAATGCTCGTGGTGGGTTGACGAGGGCTGGGAGAGCACAGAAATCGCAATACAACAATGGATTCGGCTGTTTGCTCTCTGCTGCCCATCACGTAAAGCCACGGTCGAGTACAATCTGTGCACGGTGGTAGCACATCCGAGAACATGCAGGCTGCTGAGCTCCCCAGATCCGAGATATTCGGGGCGAGTTTCTTCCAAATAATTTTACATGACGGCAACGCGAAGTACCAATGCTATTCGCGTTCAAGCTTTACACGGATTGCAAAGTCGCAACAGCAGTAGCACATTCGTGAACTAAACAGTTACAACAATGGTTCATAATATATATTTTTTGTTCGGGTTAGATCGCTAAATGTGTCGTTAAACCCACCACAGCCAATTAGTAAGGTTTGTCACGTAAACGGAGCATGCCAATTCGTTACTCGTACAGCACACCGGTGATTTGGAGAGCAAATCCACATTTACAATCTGAGTACGACATTTCGCCGGTAATTACAACCAGCATCATCATGCGACAGCCAGACGATGGTGCCTGCCAGCACTGCATGGAATGTAAGAGTTTAACACAACGTAGCAAGCACAAGGTAGCACCGGGAGCGATGCACGCAATGCACACTTAAAAGTGCAACACTTTGAAGCCCCGGTGGTAACAGCTGGCGGAAGGACCTCCACTAGAGAGCTCTTTGGGGGTATTTGGTCTCTTCTTCCAGATGAATTGGACGAGTTGAGCGCAGCCACACTTTAGGCAATGTGGTTATTGTGGTGGTACCCATCTACACTAGTGTAGTGAGTCCAACAGTCGCAGACGTTCCTTTTAGAGGCAACACCGTCATACAAAGGGGTAACTGCCCCTTTACCAGATACAACCCAGGGTGGTGACCACCCAGCTAAGTACACTACACAGGGGAGTTACTGCTACGAAGGGTCGGACCCTCGCTCGGGTCTCCGACCACGTGGTCCCTCGTAGGACGCGGCGCTTCCAGCTTGTAGAAGGCACCCGCCTTGTATCCCTCTCCGGGCGGGGCCGCTCCGCCCTCGGCCCGCCCGCCTTCTCGATCCCTCTCGATCCTTCTCAGGAGCTCTCTCCGGACACGTGATCACCCCTAGTCCCCCACCCGGGGCCCCCTGTGTGGACATTCCGGATCACGTGTCTACGGGGTCAACCAGAGTGCCACGGGCAACCTTGACCCTGGGCTGACGCTCACCCCTCCCCTTCACGCGCTGTGCCTGGTGGTGCCCGCACGATCCCAGTGCTGGCCAAGCCCCACTAGGGCTGGTACTACAGCCACCCACACGGTGCTGTCCACCATGTCGGGACATCAAGTTCAAGTTCGTGTACTAGGTGTAGCCCTGTGAGCCATTCGGCTCTTGAATCGGGTGCAACCGCAACAAACAAAAACATGAACATGAACAAAAACATCTTGTAGTGAATATGTGACTGAGTGCAAACAGAAAATCCAAGAAAAGACACAAAATATTGCAGAGAAAGCACCGTGTACACCAACGCTGTGTGCAAACATCCCAGTGGGATGCAAGTCAAACAACACAACCACAAGACAACTTAGTTAAGGCCATCAGTCTAACTCTGTACTACAACAAACATGGCTAAACCAATACACTTTTCGAAATCACCAAAATAAAGCCATGAAAGCAATGAAAAAGCAATCATAGGAACTGTGACGGAATTTTCACAATAAATGGCATCAACAACATGTACCAGCAGAACCCTGCAGCCATCGAACGGCCGAGTGGGCACCGCACAGTGGCACCCCCATGCCACTACACGAGATCAACACGTAGTAGAGGCGTTCGCGACCAACATCATTATAACACAGTTGTTGGGGGGGAGGAGGGGGTGGTTAGATCGCAATAAGTATAACCCGTAAAAACAAAGTTTTTCACTCTAAATCCTTTATATGCGTGGCGGCTCGAGTCCTCTCGTCCTCTGGCTTGAGATGGCTGCCACCTATGGGTCAGATGATTGTCTGCACCATTAACAATTGGTAATTAAATATTTAATTTGTTTTCCCTAAAAGTGTAAAATTTTGGAAAATTTCACGAACATTAATTGTCTCGCACAACGAGTCTGTGTGCAAAATGTCACTCGATTGGATGACGGGAAGTGGGTTAAAAACGACCGAAAGTTTGCACGGTCGCAAGCAAGCAAGTGAACTTAATATAAAGGATTTAAAATACACACAGCCACTGCTGGGGGGGGGGTAGACAGGGGCAGAGGTAGATTGAAGAAGATTGCCCCCACCACCAGCAGCACGACCACCAGCCCCCCTACTTATTTCGGGACATCGAATCGACCCGAGCCGGTCGCCAATGCCGCGGCCCTGAAGAACGACACAATAGACAACGGGCGACGTTTCGGGCAACAGCCCTTTTTTGTCCGGAACGTCGCCTTTGATTTGACTCCCAACGAAGGCGGCGGCCTGGCACCGCGTCACCCATCTGGCCGCTGCTGTGGTGCAGACGGATGCGACGACTGTTGTTGTTGNTGTTGTTGTTTTGTTGTTGTTTTGTTGTTGTTTTTGTGTTTTGTTGTTATTGTTGTTATTGTTGTTGTTATTGTTGTTTGTTGTTGTTATTGTTGTTGTTGTTATTGTTTGTTGTTGTTGTTTTGTTGTTGTTGTTATTGTTGTTGTTGTTGTTGTTGTTGTTATTGTTGTTATGTTTTTGTTGTTGTTATTGTTGTTGTTATTGTTGTTGTTATTGTTGTTATTGTTTGTTGTTGTTATTGTTGTTGTTATTGTTGTGTTGTTGTTTGTTGTTGTTGTTATTGTTTTGTTGTTGTTATTGCTGTTGTTATTGCGCTGTTTGTTGTTGTTGTTGGTTGTTGTTGTTTTAACTGATCGAGTAGCGGGAGTGCGATGAGGTTCACCTACCGCACGGTTGCGCTGTCTCGCTACGGCGACTCTGCCGGGACAAACAAAATGCGTTTTGTTTTATTTAGCGTTCGAACGTTTTAACATTTATTTTATTTCCAGAAAGGGTAAAGCATGTTCTTTCTTTTTTCTATCTACGTGGCTTTACAGAAGGACCCAAAGAATAAGAACATGTTCTTACATATTTAGAATAAATTCGATACTGACAAAAGATCCTATAAATAAAATTGAGAATATGACACGCGAGTTTTTTTACCCATACCAACATGGCCGCGTCTCGCCCCATTCAACACGGAGTTGTACCCGTACCAACATGGCCGCGTCTCGCCCCATTCGCTTACACGTTGCAAAGCGCGTTTCGTATTGCACGCGCCCTCGGGAGTCGCCGTAGCGGTGTAGTCGGTGCTCTCGCGTCGTGTTTACTGGTAGCAACGAAGTGGACCAGCCGCCAAGAGATTATCTCGTCCGTCCGACCGTCCGTCCGTCCGTGTAGCAACATCGCCCCCTACTGCAAACACTTGGCAGGACCCTACAAAAACCTTTAGACTCTGTGGGGCTTTATAACAAGTGTAATAATACATTTTTCTTAGTTTTTTCGGTAAAGTCACGTAGGTAAAACATCAAAATTAATAAAAAAAATAAAGATCACGACGTTTCGGAGGCAACACAAGTCTGATGACGGAGACTTGTGTTGCCTCTGAAACGTCGTGATCTTTATTTTATTTTTTATTAATTTTGATGTTTTTACCTACGTGACTTTACCGGAAAAACCTAAGAATATGAATCCTTGCAGTCACGAAAGCTTCAAATCTAGAATTAATAATACATTATGTTTATATTCTTTGGTTATTCGTTCCTCCAGCCCACCCCGCAGGGTCCTGATAAACACACTATCATAAAATACAGCACCGTATTTGAACACTAAAGCAGTCACTGACTCGCAACGACTTGCAATCATAAGTGACAGAGTTAACTTCGGGTAAAATCAATGAAAATGGGGTATGCCGATAGCATCAAAATGAGATGTGATGGAGCAAATCTGAGATCAGATTTGGAATCAGCACCCTGAAATTAGTCTAGAACAGCTGCACAAGTCCAGGCCAGAAAACATGTTGNTTTGTGTTGACCAGTGTAATGTAGCCTGGTTATTAAGCTGGGTGAGTGTACTGACAGTCTATAATGTAGACTGTAGCCTGGTTATTAAGCTGGGTGAGTGCTACAGTCTATAATGTAGACTGTAGCCTGGTTATTAATCTGGGTGAGTGTACTGACAGTCTATAATGTAGACTGTAGCCTGGTTATTAAGCTGGGTGAGTGTACTGACAGTCTATAATGTAGACTGTAGCCTGGTTATTAAGCTGGGTGAGTGTACTGACAGTCTATAATGTAGACTGTAGCCTGGTTATTAAGCTGGGTGAGTGTACTGACAGTCTATAATGTAGACTGTAGCCTGGTTATTAAGCTGGGTGAGTGTACTGACAGTCTATAATGTAGACTGTAGCCTGGTTATTAAGCTGGGTGAGTGCTAACAGTCTATAATGTAGACTGTAGCCTGGTTAATCTGGTGAGTGTACTGACAGTCTATAATGTAGACTGTAGCCTGGTTATTAAGCTGGGTGAGTGTACTGACAGTCTATAATGTAGACTGTAGCCTGGTTATTAAGCTGGTGAGTGTACTGACAGTCTATAATGTAGACTGTAGCCTGGTTATTAAGTGGTGAGGTACTGACAGTCTATAATGTAGACTGTAGCCTGGTTATTAAGCTGGGTGAGTGTACTGACAGTCTATAATGTAGACTGTAGCCTGGTTATTAAGCTGGGTGAGTGTACTGACAGTCTATAATGTAGACTGTAGCCTGGTTATTAAGCTGGTGAGTGTACTGACAGTCTATAATGTAGACTGTAGCCTGGTTATTAAGCTGGTGAGTGTACTGACAGTCTATAATGTAGACTGTAGCCTGGTTATTAAGCTGGGTGAGTGTACTGACAGTCTATAATGTAGACTGTAGCCTGGTTATTAAGCTGGGTGAGTGTACTGACAGTCTATAATGTAGACTGTAGCCTGGTTATTAAGCTGGGTGAGTGTACTGACAGTCTATAATGTAGACTGTAGCCTGGTTATTAAGCTGGGTGAGTGTACTGACAGTCTATAATGTAGACTGTAGCCTGGTTATTAAGCTGGGTGAGTGTACTGACAGTCTATAATGTAGACTGTAGCTGTTATTAAGCTGGGTGAGTGTACTGACAGTCTATAATGTAGACTGTAGCCTGGTTATTAAGCTGGGTGAGTGTACTGACAGTCTATAATGTAGACTGTAGCCTGGTTATTAAGCTGGGTGAGTGTACTGACAGTCTATAATGTAGACTGTAGCCTGGTTATTAAGCTGGTGAGTGTACTAGCAGTCTATAATGTAGACTGTAGCCTGGTTATTAAGCTGGGTGAGTGTACTGACGTCTATAATGAGACTGTAGCCTGGTTATTAATTGGGTGAGTGTACTGACAGTCTATAATGTAGACTGTAGCCTGGTTTTAAGCTGGGTGAGTGTACTGACAGTCTATAATGTAGACTGTAGCCTGGTTATTAAGCTGGGTGAGTGTACTGACAGTCTATAATGTAGACTGTAGCCTGGTTATTAAGCTGGGTGAGTGTACTAGCAGTCTATAATGTAGACTGTAGCCTGGTTATTAAGCTGGGTGAGTGTACTGACAGTCTATAATGTAGACTGTAGCCTGGTTATTAATCTGGGTGAGTGTACTGACAGTCTATAATGTAATGTAGCCTGGTTATTAAGCTGGGTGAGTGTACTGACAGTCTATAATGTAGACTGTAGCCTGATTATTAAGCTGGGTGAGTGTACTGACAGTCTATAATGTAGACTGTAGCCTGGTTATTCAGCTGGGTGAGTGTACTGACAGTCTATAATGTAGACTGTAGCCTGGTTATTAAGCTGGGCGAGTGCTGACAGTCTATAATGTAGACTGTAGCCTGGTTATTAAGCTGGGTGAGTGTACTGACAGTCTATAATGTAGACTGTAGCCTGATTATTAAGCTGGGTGAGTGTACTGACAGTCTATAATGTAGACTGTAGCCTGGTTATTAGCTGAGTGTACTGACAGTCTATAATGTAGACTGTAGCCTGGTTATTAAGCTGGGCGAGTGCATTGACAGTCTATAATGTAGACTGTAGCCTGGTTATTAAGCTGGGTGAGTGTACTGACAGTCTATAATGTAGACTGTAGCCTGGTTATTAAGCTGGGTGAGTGTACTGACAGTCTATAATGCAGACTGTAGCCTGGTTATTCAGCTGGTGAGTGTACTGACAGTCTATAATGTAGACTGTAGCCTGGTATTAAGCTGGTGAGGTACTGACATCTATAATGTAGACTGTAGCCTGGTTATTAAGCTGGGTGAGTGTACTGGCAGTCTATAATGTAGACTGTAGCCTGGTTATTAAGCTGGGTGAGTGTGCTGACAGTCTATAATGTAGACTGTAGCCTGGTTATTAAGCTGGATGAGTGTACTGACAGTCTATAATGTAGACTGTAGCCTGGTATTAAGCTGAGTGTACTGACAGTCTATAATGTAGACTGTAGCCTGGTTATTAAGCTGGGTGAGTGTACTGACATTCTATAATGTAGACTGTAGCCTGGTTATTAAGCTGGGTGAGTGTACTGGCAGTCTATAATGTAGACTGTAGCCTGGTTATTAAGCTGGGTGAGTGCACTGGCAGTCTATAATGTAGACTGTAGCCTGATTATTAAGCTGGGTGAGTTACTGGCAGTCTATAATGTAGACTGTAGCCTGGTTATTAAGCTGGGTGAGTGTACTGACAGTCTATAATGTAGACTGTAGCCTGGTTATTAAGCTGGGTGAGCGTACTGACAGTCTATAATGTAGACTGTAGCCTGGTTATTAAGCTGGGTGAGTGCACTGGCAGTCTATAATGTAGACTGTAGCCTGATTATTAAGCTGGGTGAGTTTACTGGCAGTCTATAATGTAGACTGTAGCCTGGTTATTAAGCTGGTGAGTGTACTGACGGTCTATAATGTAGACTGTAGCCTGGTTAGTAAGCTGCCTGTCTGTCGTTGCGTTTTTAATGACAGTAAAACCTTGGATTGCGAGTTACTTGGTCTGCGAGTGTTTTGCAAGCCGAGCAAATTTTTATTTATTAAATATTAATAATCCCTGCAGTCACGAAAGCTTTAAATCGAAATTTTAATTTGATAAACGAGCGAGAGGTCTTGCAGTACGAGCAGTACGTGCACGCTTTGTCTGCCGAGCGTCACGTGATCACAACTGATGCGCCAGTGCTTCGATGCGCCAGTGCTTGGGATTGCAAACACGTGTCCGGAACGAATTATGCTCGCAATGCAAGGTTTTTACTTGCTCCATCGCTTCCTGCCGATGATGATTCGAACGGCCGTGCTCCAGGGTCGGGTGCGGAGGAGCAGCAGGAGGAGGAGAGGGAGCTACACCATGGGAACCTCATTTGCCAGTAAAAATATGATAATTGGTGAGACTAGGCTCTAAGGAAAGCTGTCTCGGGTGTGGACCAATCAACTTCAAGGACAGTGCATACATTATCAGAGTTATGTTTTTTGTTTGTATTATGACTGCAGGTATTGCGGTCTATGCAAACATGACTCCTCGTAAAAAGGTGTCAGTTTTGTTGCCAGATAGAAGGGTAAATAAACAATTATCGAGGAGAGGGATGTTGCGTGTGTGGGAGACTCGTTGAGGAGGAATGCGTCATCAACCAGGCTGTGCGTTAATTGTGTGCTGACCGACTCTCTGTGTTGCATTGCATTACATCTCGATATTTTGCGAGGTTACTTAATTTAGTGTGTTTCTCTCCCGTTCTCCTAATTTTCAAGCTTGCGTACTTTACCACCCGTCGTACTACTCATTGACATGCTAATTTTTCTTTAACCCCTCCCTCTCTCTATTTAAGGCCTCGTCACAGAGACGTCCTCTCTCTATGTATCTCTGCGATGTCTGTCTGCTTATATGTCTGTCTATAGTTTTCTGGTTATATTTTTGTTGCTATTTCTTTTATACCTGAGGACGACGACTGCTTGTGTTGCAATCGAAACGTCGTAGCATGCTATTATTTAATTTATTATTTTATCTTTTGCACGTCACTTTACCGAAAGAACCAAAGAGTGGAGGAGTTGGCGGTCCGGGGACAGGCCACACCCCCGCGTTCGCACAGCGCCACGGGGCTCCAGGATGAATTGGGTCGGCGGTTCGAGGCGAGTTCCGTCCGCGTGTTACACTCCCCAACCCGAGCTCGGAGCGCTCTACAATCTCTGACCTCTCTCTCTCTCTAACCTCTCTCTCTTTTCTTTTCTCCATTTTTTTTTACGATCAGTGGAAGCAAGAAGATGCTCCGTGTATTCGGCACTTTGCTTCATCATTTTGTAATTTTTTTTTATATAACTTTGTGTAAACCCCACCTCTCACTCACTCTCTCGCTCACTCTCTCGCTCACTCTCTCGGTCACTCTCTCGCTCGCTCTCTCGCTCACTCACTCTCTCGCTCACTCTCTCGCTCACTCTCTCGCTAAAACCTCTCGGTCACTCTCTCGCTCACTCTCTCGCTCACTCTCTCGCTCACTCTCTCGCTCGCTCACTCTCTCGTTCACTCTCTCGCCCACTCTCTCACTCTCGCTCTCTGACCTCTCTCCATCTCCTCTTTCCACACAGGAGGAGCCAGGCTCGATCGAAGGCCAACCAGGAGCTGCAGAAGGTGCGTCACTCTCCGCGCCGGCGATGACCGCGCACGCACCCCACGCCGCCGCAGCTCGTGAACACGGACATCCTGCAGATCGCCTCGCTCCCCGCCCCCTCCTCTCAACCTCCCTCCGCTCGCCTCCCTTTCTCGCTCCGCGCAGGACTTCTTCCGGAGGCACAGACGCCCATCGGAGCTGCCGCCGGCACGGAAGCGGCAGCACGGGGACGTGAACGTGGACTTGGCGTCTCTGCACACGGTCAACCGCGTCGCCCGCGACGGCGCAAACGGTGGGCGTCCCACCCACTCGGCTATCGCGCCCCGCCACTCGACGTCAGCGCCACCGCCGCCGCATGAGCCAGCGGGCACCTCCAGCGCCGCACGCCGACTCGCGTGCACCACCAGGGCCGGGCGGAGGCTCCTGGAGGCCTGGGGCAACAACAACATGCCTCGTGGAGCTGTTGAGACGATCTTCTTGGTTCTCTCGGTGAAGTCACGTAGAATGGAAGTGATAAAATAAGAAAAATGAAACGTAATAAAATAATATGATATAATATAATAATATAAAAATAGTTTCATTACTTCCCTTCTACGTGATGACTTTACCGAAAGAACCAAGAAGATGAATCCCTGCAGTCACGAAAGCGTTAAATCGAAACTGTTGAGACATTGACTCCTGACCCCCCANCCCGCCGTGACCTCTGACTCCTGACCCCCCCCCGCCGTGACCTCTGACTCCTGACCCCCCCCCCCGCCGTGACCTCTGACTCCTAACCCCCCCCCCCGCCATGACCTCTGACTCGTGACCTCTGCTCCGTGCGCCCAAACGGCGCTCACCAGGCCACCAAGATGACCCTGGAGCAGAGCTGCTCGCAGCTTCGTCACGAGCAGCAGCGGCACGGGGAGCTGCCCCAGACGCTGCAGGCGCCCTCCTCACGGACGCTGCTCGCCGACGGCACCAGCGGTGGCAGTGGCACCAGCGGCATCGGCAGCAGCAGCAGGCAGAGCAGCAACAGCAGCAGCAACAGCACCAGCGTGCAGAGCAGCAGCACCAGCAGCAGCAGCAACAGCACCAGCAGCAGCACCAGCGTGCAGAGCAGCAGCACCAGCAGCAGCAGCACCAGCAGCAGCAGCACCAGCAGCAGCAGCAGCAGCGTGCAGAGCAGCAGCACCAGCAGCAGCAGCACCAGCGTTCAGAGCAGCGGCACCAGCAGCAGCAGCAGCGGCACCAGCAGCGGCACCAACAGTGGCAGCAGGCAGAGCAGCAACAGCAGCAGCAACAGCAGCAGCACCAGCAGTAGCNGTAGTAGTAGCAGCAGCAGTAGTAGTAGCAGCAGCAGCAGTAGTAACAGCAGTATTAGTAGTAGTAGCAGCAGTAGCAGCAGCAGTAGCAGCAGCAGTAGTAGTAGCAGCAGTAGTAGTAGTAGCAGCAGCAGCAGCAGCACCAGCAGCAGCAGCAGCGTGCAGAGCAGCGGCACCAGCAGCAGCGGCACCAGCAGCGGCACCAACAGTGGCAGCAGCAGCAGCAGTAGTAGTAGCAGCAGCAGTAGTAGCAGTAGTAGCAGCNGTAGCAGCAGCAGTAGTAGCAGTAGCAGCAGCAGTAGTAGTATTAGTAGCAGTAGTAGCAGCAGCAGTAGTAGTAGTAGCAGCAGTAGCAGCAGCAGTAGCAGCAGCAGCAGTAGTAGCNGTAGTAGTAGCAGTAGCAGCAGTAGTAGCAGCAGTAGTAGCAGCAGCAGTAGTAGTAGTAGCAGCAGCAGTAGTAGTAGTAGTAGTAGTAGCAGTAGTAGCAGTAGCCGCAGCACGAGACGCTACGTCACGGCGCGCCACGGCACCACGCGGCCACGATACGGCACGTTGTACCACGGCGCACGTTGCCACGGCCCACGTTGCCACGGTACCACGTTGCCGCGGCAAGACGCCGGAGCGCCGTCCAGCAATGGCGGCGCACGTGGTGGAGGAGGAGGCTGCAGTCGGCTCGTTGACGGTGACGTCGCCGATCGTCCCAGGAGCCGTGTTTGACNGGGGGGGGGGGGTCCTCGCCGCTCCTTCGTTAATGTCGGGCGGCTCTGTCGTCGGAGCGAGTGACCGTGAGTGTGAACCTGATGGTCAATGTTACGGTTCGCCTTGCCGCCCCGATCACAGGGCGAACGGCAGAGGTCGCAAACGGGTTTTGATTCCTTAACCCGTACCCGGCCGCACCAGGGTCGCAAACGGGTACCCGGCCGGGTACGGGTACGGGTATCGGGTAGGATACGGGTATCGGGTAGGGTACGGGTATCGGCTAGTGTACGGGTAGTGTACGGGTATCGGGTAGGGTACGGGTAGTGTACGGGTAGGGTAGGATAGGGTACGGGTAGGGTACGGGTATCGGGTAGTGTACGGGTAGGGTACGGGTAGGCTACGGGTAGGGTACGGGTATCGGGTACGGGTATCGGGTAGTGTACGGGTACGGGTAGTGTATGGGTATCGGTAGTGTACGGGTATCGGTAGGGTACGGGTTGGGTACGGGTAGTGGCTGAGTGGGTGGGTGGGTGAGTGAGTGGGTGGGTGGGTTGGTGGTGGTTGGTGGGTGGGTGGGTGGTGAGTGGGGTGGGTGGGTGAGTGAGTGGGTGGGTGGGTGAGTGGCCACAGTGAGGAGGATGAGGGGAGGGGGGCAGGAGGGGGGAGAAGTGGGGGAGTAGGATGAAGAAGGGGAGTGGGGCTGGTGAGAAGTGGGCATTACACTGGTGCACACACTTGTTCTGGCGTGAGGTATTCCAACGGCTTCAAGCTAATTTTGGGGTGTTGCTGATTCCAAATGTGGCATCGGTTTTTGTCTATCAAGTCAGGTTTTTGAGATATCAAAGATTGCATTTTCAATAAAAACTGCGGAAGAAAATATTAAATAGATGTGGATATCTACATAAAATGATATTATAAACACACTCTCCTAAAAATACAGCACCATATTTTAACACTGAAGCAGTCGCTGACTCGCAACGACTTGCAATCATAAGTGACAAAGTTAATTTCGGGTAAAATCAATGAAAATGGGGTATGCCGATAGCATAAAATGAGATGTGATTGAGCAAATCTGAGATCAGATTTGGAATCGGCACCCTGAATATGTGACGCTTGGAGATGCGTCCTGCAGAGCTCCGTGCCACCTCCGTGCACGACGACGCGCAAAATTAGCGGAATCCCCGACGTGACGGCTCGAAAATTGAATGCAAATAAAACGTGGAACGTGAACGAAAGAATTTTCGTGAAAAAAAATTTAACTGCTTTTTTTATTTTTTAAAAACTGTTTTGGTTGTTCTTTGACGCTCGTTAAAAACACTTTTCACGCGGGTCACCCTCCTGCCCCGCACGGACATTGAACTTCTCTCGCAGCGCACACAGCCAACGGCCGCGTCACGGGACGCTGAGCGGCGAGCAAACAGCGGTCCCATCGCCGACCCCCGACCTCAAACCGTGCCGCCATGACTACCCGCCGGGCAGAGGTCGCAACCGGGTACCCGATACCCGTACCCTACCCGATACCCGTACCCTACCCGATACCCGTACCCTACCCGATACCCTACCGGGTACGGTAGCCGTAGTCACTGGTAGTCACCGTTTGTCACTCATTTCCCAACGTCTTGTCTCTTCTCACAATTCAAGTTCCTAGAATCAACCCACCCGCACCTGCAACATGGCTTCATCCCAGATGCAATCAGGTACCCGATACCCGTACCCTACCCGTACCCGGCCGGGTATCGGGTAGGGTACGGCCGGGTACTGACACTGTCTTTCCGACAGACCTGTTCTGAGGACGGCTGCTTGCGTTGTGGCCGAAACGTCGTGAGAATTGTATTTTATGACATACACACCACACACACACACCACAACACACACCACACACACACACCACACACACACCACACACACACCACACACACACACACCACACACAACACACACACACACACAACACACACTACCACACACACACACACACACACCACACACAAACACCACACACACACACCACACACACACAACACACACACCCCACACGACACCACAAGTACACACCCCACACACACACCACACACACACACCACACACACACCACACACACTACCACACACCACACACACACCACACACACTCACACACCACACACACACCACACACACACCACACACACACCCCACATGGCTTCACACCACACACACGTTGTGACCACACACACGTTGTGACCACACACACACACACACANCACACACACACACACACACACGACACACACACCACACACACATACACACACACCACACACACACCACACACANCCCACACACACCACACACCACACACACACACACACACCCCACACACACCGCACACACACACCACACACCGTACACACACACACAACACACACACACACCACACACACTCACACACACACACACACACACACCACACACANCCCACACACCACACACACCCACACACCACCACACACACACACACCACACACACACTACACACACACACACACCACACACACACATACACCACACACACCAACACACACACACCACACACACCACACACACACCACACACACACCAACACCACACACACACCACACACAACACACACACACCACACACACACCACACACACACCACACACACACCACACCACACACCACACACACACCACACACACACACCACCACACACACACCACACACACACACACCACACACACACACCACACACAGTCCACT
>WFAB01001575.1:0-75000 GCA_018977245.1 Lethenteron camtschaticum
GGTCCCCCACCACCACTCGTCGGCCCCGGTGGCACAAGCAGGGTTCACGGTGGCGGTGGAGGAGGCCGGGCCGCTGCTGCTCTCGATGACCCATGGCGCTTGTCGGCGCTGGCTGGCTGGAGCCACGGCCCGGATCACCCTCCGCCGATATTCCCCACGGAAGAAGAAGAAAAGAAGAAATCTCAGAGGTAGCTCCGTGATATCTGCTTCCTCGGGCTCGTCTCTGTGTGTACCAGAGGGTCACTTCAAGAAGGAGATGTCAGAGGGGAAGAAGACCTCTACGGACTACTTCCTGCCACTTCCAGGCCTCTCGCGGAGGCTCATCGATGACATCGCAACGCCTGGTCAATGCCCGAGGCCGGGATGGGGTTCTCAGATTGCTGGCAACCGCCACTGCCGTGGAGTGCACGAGGTCACAGCCAGAAGGTCACTCACTCACTCACTCACCCACGCCACTCACCAACTCACTCACTCACTCACCCAGCCACTCAGTCACTCACCCAGCCACTCACTTAATCACCGGCCACTCTCTCACCCACTCACTCACCAAGCCACTCACTTACCCACCCACCCACCCACTCACCCACTCACTCACTTACCCGTCGACCCAGCTTGCCCTGCTGCCCTGCACCCCTTGCATTCCTCTGGGTCCCTGACCAAAAACAAAAGAATGAAGCATTAACGACACACACACAAACACACAGACACACACAGACACACACACAGACACACACACAAACACACAGACACACACAGACACACACACACAGACACACACACAAACACACAGACACACACAGACACACACAGACACACACACACAAAGACACACACAGACACACACAGAGACACACACACAGACACACACATACATACATACAAAGACAAAGACAAAGATCCCCTGTATAGCCTGAACAGACTGTAGGGGCAAGTGCTGTTAGCGAGCACCTATGCCACATACATACACACACAGAGACACACACACAGAGACACACACACAGACACACACACAGAGACACACACACAGACACACACACACAGAGACACACACACAGACACACACAGACGTGGGGGACGTGGGGGACGTAGGGGACGTGGGGTGACGTTACCTGTGGGCCCAAGTCCCCAGATTCCCCCTTGATGCCCGGTTTCCTGGAGGTCCCTGTGACGAAGAAAATGCAAAACATCAAAACAAATCTCAATCTGTGCCGATATAGACATGTACTTTTTCAAATATCCGGTCAGTTATTTCAGTGGAAATAACGCTCTGGAATTTCAGAATCAGAATCAACTTATTCACTTATACTAGAGAAATCCGATGAGCTATGAAGCTCTTTGTCACAGAAGTCCAGTCATCGTTCTGCAGCAGGAAAGAGTGTGCCAGCAGGTGTCGTTGCTGTGTCTAAGAACGTTGATCCAGTTTTCTTTCAACGTGTCGTTGTAATTATGATAGTATTACTCTTTGGTTCTTTCGGTAAAGTCAGGCTATCATAGGGCCATTCGATCTTCTTTCCCTGGGTCGCTTCGGGATGGATTCATTGACATGCCAATTTCTCTGCTCCAGCAGCAGCCACCAGCAGACCCACCTCTCTCTCTCTCTCCCCCCCCTCTCTCTATTAAGGTCTCGACACAGAGACATTGGGTCTCTGTGTGTCTATTTGTGTGTCTCTCTCTGTGTGTGTCTTATGTTGTGTGTCTCTCTCTGTGTGTCTCTGTGTGTGTCTCTCTCTGTGTGTCTGTGTGTGTGTCTCTGTGTGTCTCTCTCTGCTTGTGTGTCTGTCTGTGTGTCTATGTTGTGTATCTCTCTCTGTGCGTCTCTGTGTGTGTCTCTCTGTGTGTCTCTGTGTTGTCTCTCTCTGCTTGTGTGTCTGTCTGTGTGTCTCTCTGTGTGTGTCTCTCTGTGTGTCTCTGTGTTGTCTCTCTCTGCATGTGTGTCTGTCTGTGTGTCTCCGTGTCTGTGTTTTGTCTCTCTCTCAAATTGAGTTCTACCTGATGACGGTTGCTTGTGTTGCAATCGAAACGTCGGACTCATTATTACATATATTTTCTTTCTACGTGACTTTACCCAAAGAACCAAAGAGAAATTCCTGCAGTCACGAAAGCTTCAAATCAAGTTTATTATAGTAGTATTATTATAATACTTCAACTCCCTTCTCCCAGCGTCC
This sequence comes from Lethenteron camtschaticum, assembly GCA_018977245.1. Taxonomy (NCBI): domain Eukaryota; kingdom Metazoa; phylum Chordata; class Hyperoartia; order Petromyzontiformes; family Petromyzontidae; genus Lethenteron; species Lethenteron camtschaticum. Next base: position 2,166 of record WFAB01001575.1, read on the forward strand.
CGTGCCGTTGAGTGTCTGGCCCTGTTCAGAACCAGGCCGAGGTCCTTTCCTTTGCTCTCGCTCTCTGTAAATTATATATGCCTCCGATTTCTGTGCAGCATCTTGAATATAATACAGAGCCAAACTGCGTGTGGATGAGAGTGATTTCGCCATCGATGGAGGCTGCCCTCGCAGAACGCCGGGAGGAGTCTCAGTTCAATTCAGTTCAGTTCATTAATTGGTACAGCCCTGTGAGCCATTCGGCTCTTGACTCGGGTGCAACCGCAACAAACAAAAACACGAACAAGGAACATCTTAAAGTGACTACACGCAAAAGAAAAATCCATGAAAAAACAGCAAAGTCTTCCAGAAAAAAGCACCACATTTCAACGCTGTGTGCAAAAATCCCAGTGGGATGCAAGTCAAACAATAACAACCACAAGACAACTTAGATTAAAGCTATCAGTCTAACTCTGTACAACAACAAACAAATATGGCTAATCCAAAACGTTTTCAAAATCAAACAAAATAAAGCTACGAAAACAACGTAACAGTGATCATTGGAACTGCGATTCAACAATCTCGCATCTCACCATCTCGACGCACCCGACAGGGCCCCCCCCCCCATTGGCAGCTGTCCCTGTGCAGCACATCGTGACTGAGCACCCGGCGTGCGAGCCAGCCATGAGTCTGCTGCTCAGTAGCGGGCNGGTCGGCCGATGATCGCTGCTGCGCTGCTGTGCGTGGATATCAATTTGAGTAGTCTGCGGTGTAATTGTTCGTGATTTTGCCAAATGGTGCCTTTGCGATGAGTCGCTCTCACACCAGGCCAGTTAAAAGGAAAAAAAACCCTCTTTAAAGTCACCCCAGGGAGCACCCACTTGGCATACGGCCTGGGCTCAGGGGGTGCCCGTCGCACCTCGACTCAAATCGAACCTCGAATTGAAATTCTTGGGGAGCCGGAATAAGTTGAATGGAGCGGCAAACTGAATTCGAACGATGATGCGGGTCATGCATCAGTGACCCCGGCGGGCTGAGGCCATCCAATTCTCTACACCTGCGAGAGGCCAAAGAGGGTTGAATAATCATTTGCATTTATTTGTAAGGCGCCTTCCACGAACGTCTCAAGGCGCCTTGTAAGAATAAGGATAAAGGAAAGGGCCGAGAGAGAGAGAGACGGAGAAGCTTAAATAGAATCAACTGAAATTTTGATTTAAAGCTTTCGTGACTGCAGGGATTCATATTATTGGTTCTTTCGGTAAAGTCACGTAGAAGGGAAATAAATAAATATATAGATTATAAAATAAATAAAATTCTCACGACGTTTCGACTGCAACACAAGCAATCATCAGGTGTGAAATCCACAGAAAATGTTCTTGCTGTAGATTTCACACCTGACGATGATTGCTTGTGTTGCAGTCGAAACGTCGTGAGAATTTTATTGAATTATATATATTATTTTATTATTTCCCTTCTACGTGACTTTACCGAAAGAACCAAGAATAGATAGATTCAACTGACTTAAGGAGATGTGGTTTGAAAAACCGAGACTTTAAAACGTGTCCGCATTCTCGGATGAATGAATTTCCAACGTGGGGAAATTCAACAACCGTGGCGCGACACACAGCAAGTGGCCGTCTGGCTGAACATCCGATTCGAACCCAGGGTCTCCACGAGTGCAGGCAACACACACACACAGCACACACACACAGCACACACACACTAATAATCATCATCATCATCGCGAAGAAATAAACGAACCCAACGCTGATAAATTTCGATTGAAAGCTTTCGTGACTGCAGGGATTCATCTTCTTGGTGCTTTCGGTAAAGTCACTTCCCTTCTACGTGACTTTACCGAAAGAACCAAGAAGACCAACGCTGATAGTTTTATATAATGCCCGCATCGTCGCAATAAAGAATCGTGATTCAAAGCTGTCCCAGCAGAGGGCAGCAGTGCAGTGCACGGGTGGAGGACACCCGGCAAAAGCCATTCCAAGTTAAGAGTCGCGGGGCATGTGCGGAGGGGGTGGGTAGCGGAGGTTATGGATTTAGCGGCGATTTAAAACGATGACGCTGCCACCCAGTGGAGTGAGTTAGACATTGCGTCCCTCTGTGCAACGTTTCGGCAGATTCAACTTGCATCTCCATCGTCGCCATCGTCGTCATTGGCCTCATTAGTGCCATCGACGTCATCATCATCATCAGTGTCACGATCATACACATTGTCGCTACCATTAGCCTCATCATCAACATCGGTATCGCCGCTGTTTTATCTTTTACATTCGATTCGTGCGCCTTCGAAGCTTAGATCGACGCGGCCATCGACCGCTCGCCGGAGTGTCTCCCTGGGCCCCCCCCCCCCCCACGAGAGACGCCGAGACCCTGGCGGCCGGAGCTGTCATCAAGCGGCCCCGGTTTGACGTCAAAGTGATTCCCTCCCCCCCCCCCCCCCCCCCCCTTTCGTCGCGACGCAAATTGCGTTCGTGTGGAACCGTCACCCGGACGGACGGAGGACGGACGGAAGAGGGCACAAGAACACCGAGGCAGGCAGCAACACTTTCGAGCTCGGTGAGAAAGTGTCAAGACACGCAACAACAACGGGCGCCGCAGGTCAAAGGTTAACACCGCAGCTTTTAGAAGAGAGAAGAACGGGGGCGGAGCATCGCCGAGGGAGCTCCGGCCCCCCCCCCTGGACTCCCCCGCCCCCTGGACTCCCCCCTCCGTGACCCCACGCTTGTTGGGGACATCGCATGCCCGCGAGCGATGTCTTTTGTCTGGAGCCTTTGTGTGCACCGCTCAGTTTTATTGAGATTTTGACCGATGCCGTGCTTTGCTCGGTGACGTTGTTGATTGATGGGGCAATCATATTTGATATTGTTTTTTTATGACATATTTAAAGGTGGCAATAAATTGGTACTGGCAAAGGAGATTCCATGATTTAAACGGTGTGTTTTACTACCGGCACTTTGTGTGACTAATCTTGCACTTTTTTTATTCCTTACTTAGCTCAAAAACTTTTAAAAGATACATCTTACATTTAAATACATATTTCTTACCTTAATTTTTTACTTATTCATTCATTCGTTTATTATTATTATATTTTTTTCTCTGTTACGTCTGTCACGGAAACGGTGCGCCGTTTTTATTGATGAAACCTGACTCAAGAGAGTCTTAGCTCAGAGGGGACTTCACATTAAACTAAAACTGTCTCCCCCACCGTCTCATCCCCACCGTCTCCCCCCCCACCGTCTCCCCCACCATCCACCCCTACCGCACCCCTTCCACCGTCTCCCCCACCGCATCTCCCCCACCGTCTCGCCCCCCCGTCTCCCCCACCGTCTCGCCCCCCCCCCCCGCCTNCCCCCAGCCATTCCCCCCCCCCGTCTCCCCCCACCGTCTCGCCCCCCGCCTCCCCCCAGCCATTCCCCCCCCGCCTCCCAACCAACCGCCTCCCCGCCACCGTCTCTCCCCCACCGCCGCCCCCCCCCCCCCCACCGTCTGCGTGACCCACGTCTGTCACGTGGCTCTGTCTGGCTGACCCCGGTGTTTTGTGGAGACTCAGAGAAGGGATCAACAGCGCACCCCCCCCCCCCCCCCCCCCCCGAGGCTAAGGGACGAGGCCACCAGTCAACTACCGCCCAGGAGCCCGCGAGCCTTGGCGGCAGTCGTCGTTAACGCCGGGCGCATCGCTAAAGACGGGAAAGAATTCCGGGAGCGATTATCGCCGCGGTGCCGAGTGGGGTTTTGGGTGGGGGGGGGGGCATGCGTATCGTGTACGTACGCACGCGCAGACACACGCTCGCTCGCCGCGCATTCACTCGCTCGTTCGCCCACCCGTTCATTCGCTCACTGCGCAAGCGCTTCAAACCACTCGCTCACCGATTCGATCGCTCGCGCGCTCGCTCGCCCATTCACCCTCTCAGTCGCTCACTCGCCGCCCGCTCAATCGCACACCCAACCGCACGCTCATTCATTCACTCAACCACCTACTCCATCGCTCATCTGCTCACTCACTCACTCACTCACCAATNATCACTCACTCACCCACCCACGCTCAAAATCACCCACTCACCCACCACTCAAAAAGTCACTCGTTCGCTCACTAACCACTCACTCACCCTCTCATACACTCACCAACTCACCCACTCACCCACCCACTCAAAAAGTCACTCGTTCGCTCACTCACCCACTCACTCACCTCTCATACACTCACCAACTCACTCACTCACCACCCATGTAAAAAATCACCACTCACCACCTACTCAAAAAGCCACTCGTTCGCTCGCTCACTCACCCACTCACTCACCCTCTCATACACTCACTCCTCCCTCACCCACCCACCCACTCACAGGAAGACTGACAGATTTTAGTTTTTCCCCCCAGGGCAGCAGCTATCTCCTCAACAAGACGCCGTTCCCGGGAAAACCGAGACAGGTGGCAGCGCTAGCCAACGACCCATGACAGAGGGGGCACCGAGATAGGGGGAGGGGGGGGGGGGGTGGGGGTGCGGTGGCCTTACCACAGGCCAGTACGACCGGTGAAGCCTTGCGGCCCTTGTGGACCCTCATTGCGAGCTGCGGAAACGAAAAACGAGGAACCGCGTCAGAACCTGCGGCGAGCATTCGAGCGCAGGCCACGCGCCGTAGTCACCATCGTTATCACCGTCGTCTTCATCATCATCATCACCATCGTCATCATCGTCATCACCATCGTTATCACCTCGTCATCATCATCCCGATCATCAACGTTGTATCATCCTCATCACATCGCCATCGTCATCATCATCATCATCAATGTTACGAGCGGAGTGAGTGAGCGGGTAGGTGAGTGAATGAGTGAATGGCAAGTGAGTTAATGAGTGAGTGGGTGGTTGAGCGAGTGGTGAGTGAGTGAATGACTGAGTGAGTGAATGAGGAGTGGGAAAATGAGTGAGTGGTTGAGTAAGTGGGCAAGTGAGTGAATGAGTGAGTGGGTGGGTGAGCGAATAGCTGAGCGAGTGGGTGAGTGAGTGAATGACTGAGCGAGTAGGTGATTGAGTGAGTGAGTGAGCGAGCGAGTGGGTGAGCGAGTGGGTGAGCGAGTGGGTGAGGAATGACTGAGTGAATAGGTGAATGAGTGAGTGAGTGGGTGAGTGAGTGAGCGAGTGGGTGAGCGAGTGGGTGAGCGAGTGGGTGAGCGAATGAATGACTGAGCGAGCAGGTGATTGAGTGAGTGAGAGAGTGAATGACTGAGCAAGTAGGTGATTGAGTGAGTCAGTGAGTGAATGACTGAGCGAGTGAGTGAGCGACGAGTGGGTGAGTGAGTGGGTGAGTGAATGACTGAGTGAATAGGTAATGAGTGAGTGAGTGAGCGAGTGGGTGAGGAGTGGGTGAGTGAATGACTGAGTAATAGGTGATTGAGTGAGTGCCGAGTGGGTGAGCGAGTGGGTGAGCGAGTGGGTGAGCGAGTGAATGACTGAGCGAGCAGATGATTGAGTGAGAGAGTGAATGACTGAGCGAATAGGTGATTGAGTGAGTGAGTGAGCGAGCGAGTGGGTGAGCGAGTGGGTGAGTGGCCCTAACAGTGGCGGCCTCACCCTGGCCTGCTGGAGGATGGCCTGTGCCTGTGCTTCCTGTGCAGAGAGCCCAGGTCCCTTCTGCCCTTCCTGGACTCCCCACCAAAGCGGAACTGCGAGGAGGAGGCCAGGGGCAACGATAACAACGGCGACGATGATCACAACCATGACAACAACAAATAACGCAGAAGAAGAATCTTTCATTACACTGTGTAACAATTTTTTTATTTTTGTTTGTTCCTGTGTTATTCCTCATTGCTTATGCCTCAAAAGTAGAGGAAATGGCTATTATTCCCCGCAAACTTTGCTTTTGTGACCAGGACAGCGATATTTTGAAATGTACCTATTTTCCAGAACATTCCAGATAGATTCAGTGCTGCATAAACTGGAGTAACTTCTGGAACATTCTAGAACTTTCCAGTACTATAAATGGTAGTATAAATGCAGGGGCCTTAAGCCCACCAGTTCAGTTTAATTCCAGCTGCCTCAGTGGATATATNACTGCATCTTTCTGAGATNAGGCATCAAGAGACAGTTTGGCATTGTCTCATTCTTCATCTGAGGACGGCTGCTNGCAAGCATCCGGCANGACGCATTTTACGAAAAAGTACTCTGTGGAAGCATCACACAACAACACACAATAACACTACTACCCAGGAACACAATTGTGTTACATCGTGTTATTATCCGCATACGGCAGCGTGCGAGGCGCTCGGAGCCGAATACCGGCGTCGATGTCCCCTAGCCAGGACGAGAGGGCTTCAGCAGAAAGAGAGAGAGTTCGCATCTAGACATGAGCCGTGGTGGCTGCATCGGCGAAGGTTTCGTCCATCGAACATCGCCGCGGCGGCTACCGGCCCGTGAGGACGGAGACACAACGGGAGCGGCGCCGGTTTCTGCCGCGCGCGAGTGGATGCTAGGAGATGTTAACTACCGCGCCTGGTATACAGGAGGTCTTGGGCTCGATCCCGACCTGAGGGTGACTGTTGCTGCATATTGGAGTTTGCGGTGTCTCTCTCTCTCTCTGTGGTCCCGTGGATTTTCTCCGGGTTCCTCCGGGTTTTTCACTCCACATTTAGCATCAACGTCACGCATTTAGAGTTTTTGGCTACTGATATAATGTCCACGTGATGATGACGATAAGCCCACTTCGTTGAGCAGTCATTTGTGGCCGCTAGGTCGCTTCTGAGAAAGAGCTACACCTGGTACAATAAAATAAAAGTTTAGTTTAATAGTTCCAGGTGTACATCCAGGCCCGGGATCGTCTCACTATCCATCGTACCACGTTGTCACCCTCTCTGCCTTGCTCCATTATCATCCTCATCGTCATCCTCATAATTATCATCATCATCATCGGTAAAGTCACGTAGATTATAAAAGAAAACAAATAAATTAAATCACGACGTGAAGACGGAGGCTTGTGTAGCCTCCGAAACGTCGTGATTTAATTTATTGTTTCTTTTTCACCTACGTGACTTTACCGAAAAAACCAAAGAGTATGGATCCTTGCAGTCACGAAAGCTTGAAATCTAGAATCATCATCATCATCCTCCTCCTCATCATCCTCACCTGGTAAAATAAAATAAAACATTTTTAATAAAATTAAAATAAATAAAAATGTAGATATTTTTTTCATAGTTGAATTTTATCTTGGAATTCAGTGAGCCGTGCGCTGCAATGGATCTTCCCACCACCAATTCCTGCCTTTTTTTCCCATTGGGGCGCGCCTGATTTCACACCCCGGCCACTCAAGATCCACTCCTGCGCCGTCAGTGCCGGAGGTGTCACATTGCCAGCGCTCGCGCGCACGCTGAGGTCGACCCCACGAGAGGTCAAGGGACACGGCGACTCACCGGCAACATGAGGACGTTGCCCGGAGGCCCGGGATTCCATCGGCCCCAGACAAACCCGGGCGGCCCGACTGGCCCTGCGAGAGAGGGCAACACGAGGTGGGGTGGGGAGATTAGCGGACGACGAGTAAGGGAACGAGACCGTCATTTACAATACGACCCGACCCCCCCCCCCCGACCCTTACGTGACCCCCACGAATCGTCACGGTCGGAGGTCAATCGCCGCCATCACCGTCGTGCGTTGAGTCCGCGCAGGGCGGTCGCGTGGGCCGCGATCGCCGCTCGCGACAGATGCTCGCGGTGCGGTTCGAGCGCCCCCCCCCCCCCNNTGGGAAACTCGTACGAAGCACATCCTCAACTTCGTCGCACGACATGNATCGCTCGTGGCCATCGGGCGCCATTNCTTGCCTCCGTACCCAATTGGGAATGCTTACGACGTACGCCACAGCAGTCCGTCAAGTGCGGGGGGAGTGCGCTACTGTGGGNCGTGGTGGCTTCACGTCCGGTGGTGGGTGGGGGGGGGAAGACTGCGGCGCAGGTCGCGGTCCATGCACGCTGCCAACGTTTAGCCCGGGGGCTTTCGGGGATCGAATCTCGGCCACGGAAAATCGTCGCTCGCCACCCGACGTGAGCCGTGGCTTACAGGCACCGGTGAGGCGAGGCTGCCACCCCCCCCCCCAATTTCAGTTGATTCTATTTAAGCTTCTCCGTCTCTCTCTCTCTCGGCCCTTTCCTTTATCCTTATTCTTACAAGGCGCCTTGAGACGTTCGTGGAAGGCGCCTTACAAATAAATGCAAATGATTATTCAACCCTCTTTGGCCTCTCGCAGGTGTAGAGAATTGGATGGCCTCAGCCCGCCGGGGTCACTGATGCATGACCCGCATCATCGTTCGAATTCAGTTTGCCGCTCCATTCAACTTATTCCGGCTCCCCAAGAATTTCAATTCGAGGTTCGATTTGAGTCGAGGTGCGACGGGCACCCCCTGAGCCCAGGCCGTATGCCAAGTGGGTGCTCCCTGGGGTGACTTTAAAGAGGGTTTTTTTTTCCTTTTAACTGGGCCTGGTGTGAGAGCGACTCATCGCAAAGGCACCATTTGGCAAAATCACGAACAATTACACCGCAGACTACTCAAATTGATATCCACGCACAGCAGCGCAGCAGCGATCATCGGCCGACCCGCCCGCTACTGAGCAGCAGACTCATGGCTGGCTCGCACGCCGGGTGCTCAGTCACGATGTGCTGCACAGGGACAGCTGCCAATGGGGGGGGGGGCCCTGTCGGGTGCGTCGAGATGGTGAGATGCGAGATTGTTGAATTGCAGTTCCAATGATCACTGTTACGTTGTTTTCGTAGCTTTATTTTGTTTGATTTTGAAAACGTTTTGGATTAGCCATATTTGTTTGTTGTTGTACAGAGTTAGACTGATAGCTTTAATCTAAGTTGTCTTGTGGTTGTTATTGTTTGACTTGCATCCCACTGGGATTTTTGCACACAGCGTTGAAATGTGGTGCTTTTTTCTGGAAGACTTTGCTGTTTTTTCATGGATTTTTCTGTTGCGTGTAGTCACTTTAAGATGTTCCTTGTTCGTGTTTTTGTTTGTTGCGGTTGCACCCGAGTCAAGAGCCGAATGGCTCACAGGGCTGTACCAATTAATGAACTGAACTGAATTGAACTGAGACTCCTCCCGGCGTTCTGCGAGGGCAGCCTCCATCGATGGCGAAATCACTCTCATCCACACGCAGTTTGGCTCTGTATTATATTCAAGATGCTGCACAGAAATCGGAGGCATATATAATTTACAGAGAGCGAGAGCAAAGGAAAGGACCTCGGACCTGGTTCTGAACAGGGCCAGACACTCAACGGCACGGGACGCTGGGAGAAGGGAGTTGAAGTATTATAATAATACTACTATAATAAACTTGATTTGAAGCTTTCGTGACTGCAGGAATTTCTCTTTGGTTCTTTGGGTAAAGTCACGTAGAAAGAAAATATATGTAATAATGAGTCCGACGTTTCGATTGCAACACAAGCAACCGTCATCAGGTAGAACTCAATTTGAGAGAGAGACAAAACACAGACACGGAGACACACAGACAGACACACATGCAGAGAGAGACAACACAGAGACACACAGAGAGAGACACACACAGAGAGACACACAGACAGACACACAAGCAGAGAGAGACAACACAGAGACACACAGAGAGACACACACAGAGACGCACAGAGAGAGACACACACATAGACACACAACAGACACACAGAGACACACACACACACACAGAGACACACACAGAGACACACAGAGAGAGACACACAACATAAGACACACACAGAGAGAGACACACAAATAGACACACAGAGACCCAATGTCTCTGTGTCGAGACCTTGAATAGAGAGAGGGGGGGGGGCNGAGAGAGAGAGAGAGAGGTGGGTCTGCTGGTGGCTGCTGCTGGAGCAGAGAAATTGGCATGTCAATGAATCCATCCCGAAGCGACCCAGGGAAAGAAGATCGAATGGCCCTATGATAGCCTGACTTTACCGAAAGAACCAAAGAGTAATACTATCATAATTACAACGACACGTTGAAAGAAAACTGGATCAACGTTCTTAGACACAGCAACGACACCTGCTGGCACACTCTTTCCTGCTGCAGAACGATGACTGGACTTCTGTGACAAAGAGCTTCATAGCTCATCGGATTTCTCTAGTATAAGTGAATAAGTTGATTCTGATTCTGAAATTCCAGAGCGTTATTTCCACTGAAATAACTGACCGGATATTTGAAAAAGTACATGTCTATATCGGCACAGATTGAGATTTGTTTTGATGTTTTGCATTTTCTTCGTCACAGGGACCTCCAGGAATACCGGGCATCAAGGGGGAATCTGGGGACTTGGGCCCACAGGTAACGTCACCCCACGTCCCCTACGTCCCCCACGTCCCCCACGTCTGTGTGTGTCTGTGTGTGTGTGTCTCTGTGTGTGTGTGTCTGTGTGTGTGTCTCTGTGTGTGTGTCTGTGTGTGTGTCTCTGTGTGTGTGTCTCTGTGTGTGTATGTATGTGGCATAGGTGCTCGCTAACAGCACTTGCCCCTACAGTCTGTTCAGGCTATACAGGGGATCTTTGTCTTTGTCTTTGTATGTATGTATGTGTGTGTCTGTGTGTGTGTCTCTGTGTGTGTCTGTGTGTGTCTTTGTGTGTGTGTGTCTGTGTGTGTCTGTGTGTGTCTGTGTGTTTGTGTGTGTGTCTGTGTGTGTGTGTCTGTGTGTGTCTGTGTGTGTGTGTGTGTCTGTGTGTGTCTGTGTGTGTCTGTGTGTTTGTGTGTGTGTCGTTAATGCTTCATTCTTTTGTTTTTGGTCAGGGACCCAGAGGAATGCAAGGGGTGCAGGGCAGCAGGGCAAGCTGGGTCGACGGGTAAGTGAGTGAGTGGGTGAGTGGGTGGGTGGGTGGGTAAGTGAGTGGCTGGTGAGTGAGTGGGTGAGAGAGTGGCCAGGTGATTAAGTGAGTGGCTGGGTGAGTGACTGAGTGGCTGGGTGAGTGAGTGAGTGAGTTGGTGAGTGGGTGGGTGAGTGAGTGAGTGAGTGACCTTCTGGCTGTGACCTCGTGCACTCCAGCAGTGGCGGTTGCCAGCAATCTGAGAACCACCATCCCGGCCTCGGGCATTGACCAGGCGTTGCGATGTCATCGATGAGCCTCCGCGAGAGGCCTGGAAGTGGCAGGAAGTAGTCCGTAGAGGTCTTCTTCCCCTCTGACATCTCCTTCTTGAAGTGACCCTCTGGTACACACAGAGACGAGCCCGAGGAAGCAGATATCACGGAGCTACCTCTGAGATTTCTTCTTTTTCTTCTTCTTCCGTGGGAATATCGGCGGAGGGTGATCCGGGCCGTGGCTCCAGCCAGCCAGCGCCGACAAGCGCCATGGGTCATCGAGAGCAGCAGCGGCCGGCCTCCTCCACCGCCACCGTGAACCCTGCTTGTGCCACCGGGGCCGACGAGTGGTGGTGGGGGGACCAGGAGGCTGGGGGTAGTGCAGGGGGGGTAGCAGGGGGAGTCTGCCATGGGGGGGGGGGGGCGATAATTCGGCCGCAGTGTCTGCAGCTCTGGCAACTATCGATTCACAGAATCTCTGGATTTAGCGAGTCCGGTGTGACCTCGCGTTTTGGCTCAGTGCGGGGAGTTGGGGGGGGGGGGGGGGGGGGGGGGGGCGTCGTACCCCCGCGAGAGAGAGGACGCGATCCGCGTTAGTTGGCACGATGCGCCGTTCTGGATGTGGGTGCCGTTGTTCCGAGAGAGGTTTTGTGGGTTGGCGGCCTGTGGTTGTTGCGGTGTCCCGTGGGGTCTGTGATGACGGTGATGATGAATGTGGCGATGATGATGACGATGCTGCTGCTGAATGCTACTGCTGAATGATGGTGAAATTAATGTTTCTCCTGCCGCGCTGCTGCTAATGATGATGATAATGATGATGGTGTTATAATGGCTACTGTTGTGTGATTCCATTGAGTACTTTGCCAGTCATTTTTCTACGCTGATATGTTTTGGGTCAATGCCCGCATCCGCAGTTTTTTTTGTTACCCCGAGCTAAGGGAGCAGGGAACCCATACGGAACAGGGGGAGGATATACGAACTGCACTTTCACTCACACCCACCCGCTCACCCACCCACCAACACACTCACAACACTGCAGCTCACCTCGCGTCTCATTCTGCTGCTTGCCTCACCACTGCTCCACTTTGTAATTCTCTCCTCCCATCACCACCACCGCGTCGTCGTCGTCATCTCGAATCACAAGCGCTGACAATAAGTAACCTCGCTCAATTTAAGAAACACCGTTGCACCCACATCTGTCGTGCTCTTCAGCTGTGCTCCTTGTTTCCGGCCACTTGGATTTTCGTTTGCCACTTGAGGTCTGCGCCCAGCAAAAGCGTGCCAAAGCTATAATGACGAAAAACGAAATATGACCCCGTGTCGTTGATTGCCTGACGGCACGCGCGATGGACGGCGTCGTAGTGACGCTGACGTCAGTGATGACGACCGTGGCATGTGCGCTTCACTGAATTTGTTTTGATAATTGTTTTTTACCCTTCTATCTGGCAACAAAACTGACGCCTTTTTTTTTACAAGGAATCATGTTTGCATAGACCACAATACCTGCAGCCATAATGCAAAAAAAAACATAACTTTGATAATATATGCACTGTCCTTGAAGTTGATTGGTTCACACCCGAGACAGCTTTCCTTAGAGCCTAGACTCACATAGGTTGGACAAGATGACGCTTTTGGCGTCATCTGGTCCAACCCATGTGAGACTAGACTTATCAGAGTTATGTTTTTGTTTGCATTATGGCTGCAGGTATTGTGGTCTATGCAAACATGACTCGTTGTAAAAAGGTGTCAGTTTTGTTGCCAGATAGAAGGGTAAAAAAACAATTATCATACTTTTTTACTGGCAAATGAGGTTCCAATGGTGTATTTTGCTTTCTTCAGGGTCGCTCCGGGGCCGACGGAGCGAGAGGGATGCCGGGCAACGAAGGCAGCAAGGCAAGGCTTCCTCGACTCCCCAGAACGCCAGGGCCTTTTCACATCCGTGGTGGCTAGGAGATGTTAACTACCTCACCTGGCACACAGGAGGTCCTGGGTTTAATAACGGCGCTCACAACTGCTGTATATTTGGAGTTTGCGTGTCTCTCTCCCTGTGGTAGTGTGGATTTTTCTCCGGGTCCTTCAGTTTTTCCCTCCGCAGTTAGAGTCGACATCACTCGCTAAGAGCATTTGGCTGCTGTACATTTCCACGTGATGGTGATAAGCCACTTCGTTGAACTATCATTCGTCGTTGCCAGGATGCTTATGAAGAAGAGCTGCATAGCTCAGTGGGCCTTACACCTGTGGCAATNAAAAAAAAGTTTAACTTAAAGCTTTCGTGACTGCAGGAATTCATATTCTTTGGGTTAAATTCAAAGAAAATAACAAAAAGCTACGACGTTTCGATCGCAACACAAGCGGTCGATCAAAAATATCATAGTTTGTTATTCTCTTTGAACCTATTTACGTGACTTCACCGAAAGACCCAAAGAATTTAAAAAAAGTTTAGTTTAATAGTTTTAGTGTGCATCCAGGCCCGCGATCGTCTCTGTCCATCGTACAACGTCGTTACCCTCCCTCCCTCATGATCCTCATTATCATCCTCATAATTATCATCATCATCATCCTCCTCATCATCATCCTCATCATCATCCTCATAATCATCCTCATCATCATCCTCATAATCATCATCATCCTCATCATCATTCACATCATCATCGTCATCTTCATAATCATCATCATTCACATCATCATCATCATCCTCCTCCTCCTCGTGATCCTCTCCACTGTCTCTCCGCTTGATTTGCAGGGCGATCGGGGATTCGATGGCTTACCGGGTCTGCCGGGCGAGAAGGGCAGCCGGGTGAGTGTGTGTGCTTCCCCGCCACGATTTAAAGCTTACGCCGTAAATTGAGATTACTTTNCCCCCCCCTGCTGTGAGACTCCTGTGGACTTAGGAATTAATTCAATGCTATTTTTGGTTAAAGAATTTACTTCTGATGCACACTCTCTGATTGTTTAACCCGCTTCACTGCGCGTGCCTGTGTTTCATTTCATACTTCTGTTTGAGTTTTATTTGTATTATTTCGGTTTTTATTTTTATTTTTTGTGTGTGTGTTCAGACTGCTGTGTTGTTGTTATTATTATTTTTTTGGTACCATCCCCCTAGGGTGACCTTGGCCCAGCAGGACCGCAGGGGCCGACAGGGGACGACGGGCCTAGGGTGAGTGGCCATGACGCCATTTAGTTATGCAAATTAGGATGCCATTTTGTTATGCAAATGAGGGTGCCATTTTGTTATGCTAATGAGGACACCATATTTATTAGGGGTGGGGCTGCCTACCACGACGGTTTAACTGTCAGAGGTCGCCAGTTCGATTCCAATCCCTCAGCACGACGGCAGTGAAACGGCGGGTGGTACGGGTTTCTTAATCACCTCCATCGCATCTGAATACGCAGGACGTAGCGATCGGCAGGCCGCGTGTCGTCGGGTGCAGCACGGCTGCTCTCACGCTTCTAAGACGTCACTGTGCCTTGGAGATTTTAACTCCTTCGCCTGGTATGCAGGACGTTCGTGGGTTAAATCCTGACCTGCTATATTCAGAGTTTGCGGTGTTTCTCTCTCTCCCCTTTGGTCACGTGGATTTCTCTCCGGGTACTCCGGTTTTTCCCTTCACACTGAGAATCAACGTCATGCGTTAGAGTATTTGACTACTGATGGAAATTTGCACATGATACGTTGAGCGATAATTTTTGATGGCTAGGTCACTTCTGATAAAGAGTTATATAGAGCAGCGGGCCATACCTGGTAATTATAATAATCAGACGCCTGTGGAAGAGTAGACCAAACACCCCTCGAGTGAGCTCTCCAAAGCCTCCCTGTTGCGTCCCTCATCAGGACCGATGAGTCGCAATGGTGATGAGCCGGCGATTGCAAAACGACATTACAGCCTCACAATCGGCTCTATTGTGTGGCTGTAATGAGCTAGCAGCGGTCGAGACAAGGCCGAGAGCTTTGTGCTTGCAACACCGTGTTTACGACGGCACGCACGCGTGAGCAGCAGCGTCCCGCCGCTCATTCTAAATTCTAAAGCGCATTGTTTTTCATGCCCACGGGACCGTAATAGCGCCTGAGCCGGGTGCTTTTGCCGAAGCTGCCGAATGTTTTTTTTTGCTCGCCAACTCAGTGTGAGACTCGAGGATGCAATGGGGATAACCATTGGGAGAGGTGGGGGGGGAGGCCGGCTGGGGCTCCTCAAGACAATTGGCAAGAGAACAATAATTTATACAAGTGAAACATCCGCTTTGTCGCACCTGTCGTACGTGCCTTCACTCTCCTCACAGGGCGCCCCACCGGCCGCGACTGCGCACAGAGGCGGCACAGCATGCCAGCGTGCCGTGCCATGAACCCGGCGATCCGATCCCAGTTCGATTCCCGCTCGCGGCCGATAACAGTGGGATTCGTAGGAACAGGTTATGGGCCTCTCCCGTAGTCGACTCGGACTCAAAGAGTAGCTGGTGCGGTGTGTAAACATCACTTCGGAGACAAAGGCGGCCGGGCGTGGTGCTGTGTTGTTTTTGGCCTTCATAGTGCTGCTCGCTAACAGCACTTGCCCCAACAGTCTAGAAAAGGGTCTTTCCTTTTTTCTTTCACTTCCACCTCTGCAGTGGACTTCCTCTCTATGCAACGATCCCTCCTTTGGCTGCCACTCTGTCATCAGTCTCTACCGCCGGCCATCGTTGTACCTTCTAGCCACGGCACCTCCTGACCCAGGCCCCCCACTTTAGGTGACAGTCGATGTCACGAAGTTCGACTCACACCAGCGCACGCGCGTGCATTCACCAATCCCGCAGTGTTCATCCCCCCTGTCTCCTGGTGTGATGCCAAAAAAGCGAGGACTTCTCCACGCTTTGTTGCACCTCTTTAGCTCTGTGTTCCCCTGATGTCATTCGGATGAATGAGCCGCGATAAGCCCTATGCGATGGGAGGTGTAGCGCTCTTAAGTCCGTGGTTAAGTCCCCGAAAGCCAGGCTGTGTTCAAACGGCTCTACGTTGTTGTTGTTGCGAGAGATTGTATTCTAAAATGTATTTTCTGTGTTTATTCTCTCCCCAGGGAGACACGGGGGCGATCGGAGCCAGGGGCTTGCCAGGAGAGTCTGTAAGTGTCGAGCGGAGCGATCGAGCGAGAGAGAAACTTCGATTCGAACGCCGCGTGCCCATGTTCCGGCTGCCGTGGAACGTGCAAGCCTTTGCGATGCTGCCGCCCCTTCTAAAGTGACTGGAATTTGGCAAAGGGGATGTCTGCTGTTTGTTGCTCGTTGACGGATTTGCTAACAAATAACCCCGCCATCTGCTGTTCCCAGGCTGTGTCGTGCCACTCGTTTTTAAAAGGTTTTTTATCCCATTTTGTAAATTTGTCGCGTCGTTGCACAAATCGGTGACACCTCTGAAAGAGAAGAGATATGGAACAGCCCACGAAGTGGATATTACAGAGCTACATCTGAGATCCCATCAAATGACCTCTGGCCACAGGAACAGCCCAGGAAGTGGATATCACAACGCTACCTCTGAGATCCCATTAAATGACCTCTCGTCGACACACACGAGCCCACGGAAGCGGATATCACAGACTAATCTGAGAGCCCATGATGACCTCTGGTCCACATGGAACAGCCCACAGAAGCAGATATCGCAGAGCTACTTTTTAAATCCTTGATTCACATGACCTCTGATCCACACGCAGTTTGAGGGTCAGCACTTTCCACCTGCTCTGCGCATGGGAGTAGCGTTCATCACATGACAGTCAAACCAATATTTTTAATTCTCAGAGCTGTAATTTAGCAAAGGCAGCCACCATCGTCATCAGTCACGTTCAATCCACTGCTGGATCACGGCCTCCTGAAGCTGTCAAATTAAGTGCAGAACTCGATTTTGCTACGACTCGGCAGCCCGAGTTCCATTCCCGCTCACGGCCAATAGCGGTGACGGTTATCTGAACCGGTCCGGGCCTCCCCTAGTGTGGTGTGTAAACATCGCCACTGGCATGGTGCTGGCCACCCACCCCCTCGTGTGCCGTGGCGGCCTTCATAGGTGCTACTCGCTGATGGCACTTGCCCAAAAAAGTCTGTTCAGGCTATACGGGGAGTCTTTGTCTTTGTGCTTTGTCAGCGAGGGGGGGGGCGGCTGGCTCAGTGTCTCTCACCTCTGGTCCACCGCTGAATATATAGAGTGACACTTTTTGAAAGAAGGCGTCGCGTTGTATAAAAAAAAAACTGCCAATTTGTTCTGCTTTAAAGATGACGTTGAGCAGAGCCGACTCATGGGTTAATGGAAACACATTTCCAACTATTAGACCGCACGCTCGGAGGCAGCGGCAATCTTTTCTCTCTCTCTCTCGTACGGCCAATAAGANAAATATTAAACACTCGGCTCTAAGTGATTTGGCCATTCAATTACTTCGTCTGGGGATTTGCCGGAATTGCCAATTCACCCTTCGGGCGTACGCCTGTGGCGGCACGGTGTGAAGTTACGCGCTCCGTGGTTTGGAGTTAGCCTGAGTGGCGCACGATGCGCGTACAGGAGGACTCCCTCCGATTTTCCGCCAACGGCGTCTTTCCAACTTTGTTTTCAACTCGCGACGCCACGCGGCCGCTCCTCGCTCACTCGCCCTTCGAAGAGGAGAGAGCGAGAGATCGACTCGGTGGAACCGCAGACGTGCAGGGGGAAGGTAGCAGGAGCAGTCAGGCATGACCAACGATTGCCCCAGCTCTGCGGTCCTCTACGTATTATTGAGGTGTTATCGGCCAATTAATTCGTGTTTGCATGTGGGAGGAAACTGAAGCGTGTGTGGAGAAAACGAGCGCATACGAGGGGGCAACGCTTTATCCCCGTACAAGACGAAACAGGCCACGTTTCTGCTGCACCCTTCTCCTGCCAGAGCCACGGTACCGCTCCCCTCGACGCCCCAATGGGACGGGAGTTTCACACAACATCTGTGTGTGCTGTGATCCACCAATCGTCGTTGTTGCCTCCACAGCACCTGATCACTGCAGGCAGCCACGTGCAGCAGCCGGAGCTACAGGGGCAGTGGGCAGGGCGGCCTGAGCGGTGGGGTGTGGCTTTGTAAGAGTGGGAGGGGGTTGCCAGCTTTCACCATGTGTCCCAGCGGAGCCTCCCCATTCATTTGACGGACCTTAGAACTTTGTGTTTCCAATCCCCACCAACGGGACGTCGCTTCCTGGGCAGGGCATGCACTCGTTCCTTGCAGCCCCTGGGACACCTTTCTGGTGTGGAGCTGTGTGTGTGTGCGTGTGTGGTGTCTTCTCTATCCCTCTACAAAACCCCATACAATACAACCGGCTTAGACCAAAACATCCCAGCAATGCTGAAGCATCACCTGCACATTCACTCAGTTTGTATCGCACGCACGCACACACACGCACACGCACGACTGCAGCAACAGCAACATCGACACCCCCCCTCACCGCTACTACAGAAACCATGGCAGGACCCTCCTGAACAAGAGTCTTGAGACTGGTGAAACAAACGCTGGGTGGATATTAACAACATGATAATAACGTAATGTGTCACGCGACGTTGTTGTTGTTGTTGTTGCACACGCGTGCTCGTCGCCAGGCTGACGATGGGAGGTCGGATCGTCCGGCTGACGCGTCCTGCCCTCTGTCCCCTTCCCCCCTCGCCCAGGGACCACGGGGACTCATCGGACCGAGAGGAATCCCGGGAACCCGGGCCCTCTGGTCAGTAGCCCTCGTAACTCAAACCGTAGAGGTTCCTCGCGGTAGGATGACTTCATATTTTGTTTTTTGGCTCAGGCCACGCACACGATGGTGGTACGTATGTACGCGTAACGACTCTGACGGCGAAGTAGCAAGAGCCAAATTTCGATTAAAGCTTTCGTGACTGCAGGGATTCATCTTCTTGGTTCTTTCCGTAAAGTCACGTAGAAGGGAAATAATAAAATAAGAGCACTTTTATTTGGACACAGCCACAATAAAGGACCCTAGGCTTCGTGCTTGTCTTCCGGCTTGTGTCTTCTTCCTCCAAGGTCTCCACTCCTCGTGCTCTCCCCTTCAATATTCTCAGCCCCCTTTTCTCGGAACTTCGTGTCCTTGTTATTTCTTCCTTTCGCCAATCCCGTCCTTCCCCTCTCACGGTCACTCTCTCTTGTCCGATTGATCTCGTTCCGAACCTTGTTCCTCAATCCCTTCAAAAGTCTGCCTCCCGACGAATCTCCATGGGGGCCTCTTTCTACCAATCGGAACCCTTGGTGTTCATTTTCAAACAGCCGTTAGGCTGCATATTGGCTTTGGTCATTTGTCGCCCATTACATACGTACACCGAACTTCTTTCACACCGTACATAGCCAACCGTGCGGTGTTGAGGCGTTATTGCTTATTCCAATGGAGCAGCAGCTGCATCGCTGAATAATTTACGGAGTTTTCTTGGGTTGCATCTCCCTTGAAATGTAAATATGAGAGTGTAATGATGTTGACGGCGTTAATGAAGATGTTGATGATGACAACGAGAGTGGTCTTGGTTCAAGTTCAAGTTCAAGTTCATTTATTAGGTATAGCCCTGTGAGCCATTCAGCTCTTGAATCGGGTGCAACCGCAACAAACAAAAAACAAAAACATGAACAAAAAACATCTTAAAGTGAATATGTGACTAAGTGCAAACAGAAAATCCAAGAAAAGACAGCAAAAATATTGCAGNAAAAACACCGTACACCAACGCTGTGTGCAAAATCCCAGTGGGATGCAAGTCAAACAACAACAACAACCACAAGACAACTTAGATTAAGGCCATCAGTCTAACTCTGTNCTACAACAACACAAACATGGCTAAACCAATACACTTTTCGAAATCACCAAAATACCATGAACAATTAAAAAGCAACATAAACTGACGGATTTTACAATAAATGGCATAAACAACATGTACTACCAAAACCCTGCAGCCATGTGGCTGATGAGTCACTCCACAACAGCAGGAGCATCAATCGGAGTATTGTAATTTTTCAATGCACCTTTAAGATCAGCACACTAAATCAAAACACAGGTCATACTTTGTAGCGATCATCCGGAGCGAAACATTTTATTTTAGGTCACTGAATAGCACTGGCAGCTAGGGTGTACAACTCCTCTAAAGCAGTTTTGAGTGAAGATCTCATAGGTAGTGACTCAAGTTTCAATTTATTTGCAACAGCATTCCAGACCCTGGGGCATCAATAGCAAAGGCCCTTCCTCCAGTATATGTACGGCAATAGGGAATATTAAGCTGGTAAATGAGTGTAGACCTTAGGTCAAATTTGTTCTTTGAAACAGAGACGAGATCCAGCAGGTAATCTGCAGATTTTTTGCAAGTACATCATGAATAAATAAGATCTGGTGCACAAGCCGTCGAACATTCAGAGATGTTAAGTTTGACCCAATGTAGAGATCACAGTGGTGAGTCCTATATGGGCAGTTCAATGCAAATCTTAAGGCCGAGTGATACATTGAGTCAAGCTTCTTCAGTACAGTACTTGGGGCTGATTTATACACAATGTCACAGTAATCAAGTAGAGGCAGTACGGTAGCTTTAATCAATTCCAAACGGAACATAGGAGGGAAGCAGTGCTTGTGTCGATATAGAAAACCAATTTTAATTTTTGTCTTTTTCCCAATATAATCAATGTGATCTTCAAAATTCAGTTTTGAATCCAGGATGACCCCAAGATACTTATAGATCTTGACTTGCTCTATTTGATCATTATTTAAGGTATGTAATTGGGGAAAAATAACTTCCCGCTTTAGTCCTGGTGAGAAGCATAGCACCTTGGTTTTGGCAGGATTTAGGACTAGTTTAAGAGCAACTAGCTGATGTTGTAGTTTGTTGAAATCACTCTGGAGCTTAGCAATCACGTCATCCGGAGAGCGGCCAGCAGTAATTAGTACAGTGTCATCTGCAAAAAGATTTACCCTGGAATAATCCAGTTCAGTGCCCAAGTCATTTACATAAAGAGAAAACAAGAGGGGCCGAGAATGGAACCCTGTGGAACCCCTTTTGTTATCTTAACACTCTTTGACCTCCAACCATCTGTGAATACAGTTTGGGTGCGAGAAAAGAGGTAATTTTTTAACCATTTTACTGTGTTTTCGGAAAAACCGAGGCAACTTATTTTACTAAGCAGGATGTTGTGGTCTACTGTATCAAAAGCTTTGGACAAGTCAAGAAAAAGACAGGCGCAGTACTGCTTATTATCAAGGCTACTGTAAATGTGATTCAGAGAGTCTAATGCAGCAGATGTGGTGCTGTATTTTTTCCGGAACCCAGATTGTTTTAGATGTAATAGATTGTTGGCGGACAGGAAACTGCTAATTTGGTAGGTCAATAATTTTTCAAAAATTTTCATCAACGGGGACAAAATTGAGATAGGTCGGTAGTTATTTGGATCATCTTTAGGGCCCCCTTTGTGAAGTGGACGAACATAGGAATGTTTCCATTCTAGAGGAACTGATGCTTCTTTGATGGACAGGTTGAAAATATTGGCTATAGGTTTGTATATTAGGTGACCAACAGTTAGTAGAGCAAAGACGGGAATACTATCTGCTCCGGTAGAGGAGGACCCTTTGAGGTAGGACAGTTGTTTCAGAACATTACTTTCGTGGATTGGCTGAAAACTAAATTCGCTTAATGTTTGGACAGGAGTGTAGGAATTTGCATGAGCAGGGGTGACTCCCAATACATTATCAAATAGGGTACCAGCTTCAGAAAAATGAAGGTTAAAATTGTCAACTATTTTTTGGGGATCTGAAAAATATTCCCCATTTCGGTTAAGCTGAACGGGCAGATGATCTGTTTGGATGCCTTTTCGATACATTTGATTGTTTTCCAGAAAATCCTGGCATTTCCATGAGATTCAAGGAGAGTGGAAGAGAAGTAGTTATTTTTGCATGCCGTATTTTTTTGACGCATCTATTCCTTAAAATCCTGTATTCTAGCCAGTCATTGACCAAATTACTTTTCTGAGCACATGCCCAAGCCTTGTCCCTAGTTTTCATGAGCTTTGTAATCACAGGATCAAACCATGGTGGACGGTTGCCTTTAGTTTTAAATTTAACCAACGGAGCATGTTTGTTAAGAATTTGGAGAAACGTGTACCTGAAGGTCTCCCAAGCCGTAGTCAGGTTTGGAATATCACAGACCTTGTCAATATCCGAGTGAAGCACATCATTAGTAAATGCCTGAGTGCTGAAGTGTCTCATGGAGTGCTTCTCAACCAATTTAGGGGAGCTTTGGGTCTGGCTGATGATCTCACCCCAAAAATGAAGGAGTGATCACTAAGGTTATTACCTAGAACACCAGTCAGTGCGAAATTGTGAGGGGCATTTGTCAATAGGACGTCAAGCAGAGATGACTGTCCCAGATTTTTTAGGTTGGGTCTTGTGGGGACATTTATTAATTGAAACAGGTTAAATTCATCTGCAAAATTTGTGGCCACGGCCGGCGGGTTTAGCCAATTCCAATTTAGATCACCCACTAAAACTATTTCACCTTTAGGGAGGCCCCCAAGAAGCTCTCTCAGTGCAGATGCAGCTTCAACATCCTTCCCACTAGGCGGTCTATAGCAGCACACTACCAATGTGTTGATTATTAGGGAGAGTTATTCTGAGAGCCAGACCTTCAAAGCAACATTTTTTAAACAAGGAGTGAGCTGGTGAACATGCAATAGTATTACGAACATAGATGGCAATTCCACCTCCTTTAGATCCTCGGTCAAGCTGAAAAAGTTGTAGTTGTCAATCGTAATCTGCAAGTCATTGACGGCAGGAGTGAGAAATGTTTCTGTTAGGCAAAATATGTCCGGGTCAAGATTTGCTACTTCTAGTTTTAGTTGACTTAATTTAATCAAAAGCCCTCTGATGTTGACATGTAGAACACCAACACCTTTTCTGCCAGAAAAATCTACAGAATTATATGAGTTCTTTACATTTGGTCCAGGATGAAGCTCAATACCACCCAGAAATAAGAAAAGTAGAATTAATAGTTTGCACAGGTATTTTCTGTGAAAGGATGAAGAGCGACGAACCTTGGACGAATAGCAGCAGCTCGCAGATGGTGTTATTTTTAAGAGCAGAATGAAGTTTGGAAGGAGTGCTGGTGAAGTAATGGGACAAAGATAGGGTTTAAAAGGATATAATGATGGAGTGTAGAAGTGTCTATAAGTTGTTTCATTAGCAGGTGTAGTTGCAAATTTAGCAATAAGTATTGACGCGAAGTAACGCGGGTAGCCATTTGTAGAGTTGAGTGTGGCACTAGATATGGCCGGGAGGGACAGTAGTAAGATACACAGCAGGTGAATTGACATCTTTAAAACACTAAATTTAAACACACACACAGCTCACTCACACGCAGCTCACCCTCACCCACTCTCACGCACAGCCCACACCCATGCAGCACAACGCACACGTGGCCGCACACGCCGCCGCCATCTTGCTGCTGTTGTTGTTGCAGCTGCTGTTGTTGTTGCAGCTGCTGCTGCTGTTGTTGTTGCAGCTGCTGCTGTTGCTGCTGCAGCTGCTGCTGTTGTCGCTGCAGCTGCTGCTGTTGTTGCTGCAGCTGCTGCTGTTGTTGCTGCAGCTGCTGCTGTTGTTGCTGCTGCTGTTGCTGCAGCTGTTGTTGCTGCTGCTGCTGCTGTTGTTGCTGCAGCTGCTGTTGTTGCTGCAGCTGCTGCTGTTGTTGCTGCTGCTGTTGTTGCTGCAGCTGCTGCTGTTGTTGCTGCTGCTGCTGTTGTTGCTGCTGCTGCTGTTGCTGCAGCTGCTGCTGCTGCTGCAGCTGCTGCTGCTGCTGCAGCTGCTGCTGTTGCTGCTGCAGCTGCTGCTGTTGCTGCTGCAGCTGCTGCTGCTGCTGCAGCTGCTGCTGTTGCTGCAGCTGCTGTTGTTGCTGCAGCTGCTGCTGTTGTTGCTGCAGCTGCTGCTGTTGCTGCAGCTGCTGCTGTTGTTGCTGCAGCTGCTGTTGTTGCTGCAGCTGCTGCTGTTGCTGCTGCAGCTGCTGCTGTTGCTGCTGCTGCCGCTGCTGTTGTTGCTGCAGCTGCTGCAGTGCTGCTGTTGCTGCAGCTGCTGCTGTTGCTGCAGCTGCTGCTGTTGTGCTGCAGCTGCTGTTGTTGCTGCAGCTGCTGTTGTTGCTGCAGCGCTGTTGTTGCTTGCTGCTTGTTGTTGCTGCAGCTGCTGTTGCTGCTGCAGCGCTGCTGTTTTGCGCAGCTGCTTTGTGCTGCAGCTGCTGCTGCTGTTGTTGAGCTGTGTTGTTGTTGTTGTAGCTGCTGCTGTTGTTGTGCTGCAGCAGCTGCTGTTGTTGCTGCTCTGTTTGCTGACGCTGTTGTTGCTCATCTGCTGCTGTTTGCTCTGCATGTTCTGAATCATGTTTCAAGACAATGATCATAATTATTATGAGGATGTTTATGATGTTCACCATAATAATGTGTGTGTGGTTAATGATAACTGCTGATCTTGATTATGTCGATGGTGTTTTAATTAACACAATACTGTTTTTCATGCCGAAAGGGTGAAGACCGATTATTATTATTTTTATTTTGATACTGGGTGAGATGATGATGATGACAGTGGTGGTGATGATGATGGCAATAATGGTGACGATGACGTTGACGATAATGATGGTGGTGGTGATGAAGACGATGGTGGTGATGGCGATGGTGATGATGACGATGGTGTTGATTTTCTGCCGGTGGATGCTGTAGGGCCCTACTGGCGATGGTTGTGGCCAGAAGGGCAACGTGGTGATGCTCTATCTGATGGGACGAGGATGGTTTGGTTGTGTTCGTATATGTGTGGGGCTGATTTGCTTACCTTTCTTGCACTTAATATCATATGTTTCAAATTGTTTGTTCGTGTGACCGTCTTACCCCGTGCCCCGGCTGGACATCTGTGAAGAAGAGCTTCATAGCTCATCGGATTCCTCCTGCGATATTCTGCGTCTGATTGTGCTCTTGCGCGATGCGTCCGTGGGCCACGCGCCCTGCCGAAGGAGGAGTGGGGGGGGGCTTCCCTTTAGACGCAACCGGAGACTCCCCCCCCCCCCCTGGCCTCCGCAGTGTCTCGCCTGGCTGAACCAAATGAGCCCGGGAGACCGCCTCGCACGCGACGTCAATTTGCTGCTTCGCCAGCGTTTACGTACGATTGAGTTCACGTGCGATTGTTTAATGTATCTGCCTACCTCATTTAGCTGCCTACCCTGGCGCCTGCTGCTGCATATTTGGAGTTTGGATGTCTCTCTCTCTCTCTGCCCGTGGCCGCGTGAATTTTTTCCCGGTTCCTCCGGGTTTTCCATTGCCACATTTCGAATCAATGTCGCTGCGCGTTTAGAGTATTCGGCTGCTGCTATGCACTAGGTGATGATGATGAGTCCACTTCGTTAGCTGTCAATTGCGATTGGCAGGTTGCTTCTGCAAGAAAGCTACATTGCTCGGTGGGCCTTACCTGGTGAAATAAAAAAATAGAACATTTTTAGTTTTTACGTCACTTCTTCTGTCATCCTGTCCGTGTCTAAGATAATGATTAAATAAAATGACAACTGGAACGGAGGCATGGGGCGGCTGACGTGGACTCGGCGCCCCGTTTACAACACGGAGGCGTCGTCGATGATTGAGCACTACGCTACTCCTCCTGATGCGATCACCTTGACTCATTCACCACCTCGCTGTGCGATCAAAGCTGTCGCTCCCGACGCCAACACCAGCCATACACAATAGAAGAGGATGATGACAATAATCATCATAATGTGTCTGCATCCGTGATGGGCACCGTGGCGGCTGTATGCATGCACTTTTAAACTTCTTTTGCACCAGCATAGGTAGAAAGCAGTGTTGAGTCTATGGGCAGTGTTGAGTCTATGGGTAGTGTTGAGTCTGGTGCAGTGTTGAGTCTATGGGCAGTGTTGAGTCTATGGGTAGTGTTGAGTCTATGGGCAGTGTTGAGTCTATGGGCAGTGTTAGTCTATNGGCAGTGTTAGTCTATGGGTAGTGTGAGTCTATGGGCAGTGTTAGTCTATGGGCAGTGTTGAGTCTATGGCAGTGTTGAGTCTATGGGCAGTGTTGAGTCTATGGGCAGTGTTGAGTCTATGGGCAGTGTTAGTCTATGGGCAGTGTTGAGTCTATGGGCAGTGTTAGTCTATGGGCAGTGTTAGTCTATGGGCAGTGTGAGTCTATGGGCAATGTTAGTCTATGGGTAGTGTGAGTCTATGGGCAGTGTTGAGTCTATGGGTAGTGTTGAGTCTATGGGCAGTGTTGAGTCTATGGGCAGTGTTGAGTCTATGGGCAGTGTTGAGTCTATGGGCAGTGTTGAGTCTATGGGCAGTGTTGAGTCTATGGCAGTGTTGAGTCTATGGGCAGTGTTGAGTCTATGGGCAGTGTTAGTCTATGGGCAATGTTGAGTCTATGGGTAGTGTTGAGTCTATGGGCAGTGTTGAGTCTATGGGTAGTGTTGAGTCTATGGGCAGTGTTGAGTCTATGGGCAGTGTTGAGTCTATGGGCAGTGTTAGTCTATGGGCAATGTTAGTCTATGGGCAGTGTTAGTCTATGGGCAATGTTGAGTCTATGGGCAGTGTTGAGTCTATGGGCAGTGTTGAGTCTATGGGTAGTGTTAGTCTATGGGTAGTGTTAGTCTATGGGCAGTGTTGAGTCTATGGCAGTGTTAGTCTATGGGCGTGTTAGTCTATGGGCAGTGTTAGTCTATGGGCAGTGTTAGTCTATGGGCAATGTTAGTCTATGGGTAGTGTTAGTCTATGGGCAGTGTTAGTCTATGGGTAGTGTTAGTCTATGGTAGTGTTAGTCTATGGGCAGTGTTAGTCTATGGCAGTGTTAGTCTATGGGTAGTGTTAGTCTATGGGTAGTGTTAGTCTATGGGCAGTGTTAGTCTATGGGCAGTGTTAGTCTATGCAGTGTTGAGTCAATGGTAGTGTTAGTCTATGGGCAGTGTTAGTCTATGGGTAGTGTTAGTCTATGGTAGTGTTAGTCTATGGGCAGTGTTAGTCTATGGGCAGTGTTAGTCTATGGGCAGTGTTAGTCTATGGGTAGTGTAGTCTATGGGTAGTGTTAGTCTATGGGCAGTGTTGAGTCTATGGGTAGTGTTGAGTCTATGGTAGTGTTGAGTCTGTGGGTAGTGTGAGTCTATGGGTAGTGTTAGTCTATGGGTAGTGTAGTCTATGGGTAGTGTTAGTCTATGGGCAGTGTTAGTCTATGGGCAGTGTAGTCTATGGGCAGTGTTAGTCAATGGGTAGTGTAGTCTATGGGCAGTGTAGTCTATGGGCAGTGTTAGTCTATGGGCAGTGTTAGTCTATGGGCAGTGTTAGTCTATGGGCAGTGTTAGTCTATGGGCAGTGTTGAGTCTATGGGCAGTGTTAGTCAATGGGTAGTGTAGTCTATGGGCAGTGTTAGTCTATGGGTAGTGTAGTCTATGGGCAGTGTTAGTCTATGGGCAGTGTTAGTCTATGGGCAGTGTTAGTCTATGGGCAGTGTTAGTCTATGGGCAGTGTTAGTCTATGGGCAGTGTTAGTCTATGGGCAGTGTTAGTCTATGGGCAGTGTTAGTCTATGGCAGTGTTAGTCTATGGGCAGTGTTGAGTCTATGGGCAGTGTTAGTCTATGGGCAGTGAGTCTATGGGCAGTGTTGAGTCTATGGGCAGTGTTAATCTATGGGCAGTGTTAGTCTATGGGCAGTGTTAGTCTATGGTCAGTGTTAGCCTATGGGCAGTGAGTCTATGGGCAGTATTAGTCTATGGGCAGTGTTAGTCTATGGGCAGTGCTAGTCTATGGGCTGTGTTAGTCTATGGGCAGTGTTAGTCTATGGCAGTGTTAGTCTATGGTGGCAGTGTTAGTCTATGGGCAGTGTTAGTCTATGGCAGTGTNAGTCTATGGGCAGTGTTAGTCTATGGGCAGTGTTAGTCTATGGCAGTGTTAGTCTATGGCAGTGTTAGTCTATGGGCAGTGTTAGTCTATGGCAGTGTTAGTCTATGGGCAGTGTTAGTCTATGGGCAGTGTTAGTCTATGGGCAGTGTTAGTCTATGGGCAGTGTTAGTCTATGCAGTGTTAGTCTATGGCAGTGTTAGTCTATGGGCAGTGTTAGTCTATGGGCAGTGTTCAGTCTATGGCAGTGTTAGTCTATGGGCAGTGTTAGTCTATGGGCAGTGTTNGTCTATGGCAGTGTTAGTCTATGGGCAGTGTTAGTCTATGGGCAGTGTTAGTCTATGGGCAGTGTTAGTCTATGGCAGTGTTAGTCTATGGGCAGTGTTAGTCTATGGGCAGTGTTAGTCTATGGGCAGTGTTAGTCTATGGGCAGTGTTAGTCTATGGGCAGTGTTAGTCTATGGGCAGTGTTAGTCTATGGGCAGTGTTAGTCTATGGGCAGTGTTAGTCTATGGGCATGTATGTCTATGGGCAGTGTTAGTCTATGGGCAGTGTTAGTCTATGGGCAGTGTTAGTCTATGGGCAGTGTTAGTCTATGGGCAGTGTTAGTCTATGGGCAGTGTTAGTCTATGGGCAGTGTTAGTCTATGGGCAGTGTTAGTCTATGGCAGTGTTAGTCTATGGGCAGTGTTGAGTCTATGGCAGTGTTAGTCTATGGGCAGTGTTGAGTCTATGGGCAGTGTTTCGTCTATGGGCAGTGTTAGTCTATGGGCAGTGTTGAGTCTATGGGCAGTGTTAGTCTATGGGCAGTGTTAGTCTATGGGCAGTGTGAGTCTATGGGCAGTGTTAGTCTATGGGCAGTGTTGAGTCTATGGGCAGTGTTGAGTCTATGGGCAGTGTTAGTCTATGGGCAGTGTGAGTCTATGGGCAGTGTTAGTCTATGGGCAGTGTTGAGTCTATNGGCAGTGTTAGTCTATGGGCAGTGTTAGTCTATGGGCAGTGTCAGTCTATGGGCAGTGTTAGTCTATGGGCAGTGTGAGTCTATGGCAGTGTTAGTCTATGGGCAGTGTTAGTCTATGGGCAGTGTCAGTCTATGGGCAGTGTTGAGTCTATGGGCAGTGTTCGAGTCTATGGGCAGTGAGTCTATGGGCAGTGTCAGTCTATGGGCAGTGTTGAGTCTATGGGCAGTATGTACGTTTAACTTCCGTTGCCCCACCATACGTAGCCAACCGTGTTGCTCGGAGGTTTGTGGGGGGGGACAAACTTGAACGCAAAATAAAAGTTCTAAAGAAAGGAGTTTTCAATCTCGATGATTTTAACATGCACAGCTCCAGTGTTGTGATCTCTGGTCTCTTGCAGGGACTTCAAGGTGAGCCAGGAGCACTTGGCCAGCAAGGAAACCCGGTTCTCAGGTGAGAGTGCGACTCACACGTCCCATACGTTTTTTATTATTGCAGTTTTGTATTTAAAATTTTTCCCAACTTCAACAACGCTGCAGGGCTGTCGCCACCGATGTCACGATTCGCGGCTGATTTGATTTTCGGGTCCGATGGATCGCGCGGGTTCGGAGAGTGAGCACGCCGCGTCGTGCACCCCTCCTCCAGTTGAGAACGCCGTCGCGCGGTGAACGGACGCGCCGATTCATCGGCACTGGCCGTGGGTCGGGGCGAGTGCGGTGTGTTGGTGGCCCGTGATGAACGTTCGGAAATGACTGAGAATAACGGAGCGTCGGTTGTCAATTTGAGTCGCTGTTAAACTGAGTCTGCGGGTCTCCGTATGAGGCTATGGGTCTCTGTATGAGTCTCGGGGTCTCAGTGTGAGTGTTTAGGTCTATATGTGAGTATGAGTCTCTATGTGACTCTACGGGTATCTGTGTGAGTCTATGGGTCTCTCTGTGAGTCTACAGGTCTCTATGTCAGTTTATGAATCTCTGTGTGAGTCTATGGGTCTCTCTGTGAGTGTATGGATCTATATGTGAGTCTGGGGGTTATGTGTGTCTATGGTTCTATCTGTGAGTCTATGGGCCTCTATGTGAGTCTATGGTTCTCTATGTTAATCTTTGGGTCTCTAATTGAGTTTATGGGTCTCTACGCGAGTAAAAGGGTCTCTATGCGAGTCTATGGGTCTCTAAGTGAGTCTACGGGTCTCTAAATAAGTCTGTGGGTTTCTTTGCGAGTCTGGGGGGCTCTATGCGAGTCTGGGTCTCTACATTAATCTATGGGTCTCTACGTGAGTGGGTCTCCACGAGTCTATGGGTCTTTATTTGAGTATATGGGTCTTTGTGCAAGGCTATGGGTCTCTACGCGAGTCTTTGGGTCTATTTGTTAGTAAATGGGTCTCTATGTGAGTCTGCGGGTCTCTATGAGTGTACGGGTCTCCATGTGAATCGTTGGGTCTCTACGTGAGTTATGTGTCTCTACACGAGTCTTTGGGTCTCTAAATGAGCCTGTGTGTTTCTAAGTGAGTCTATGGGTCTCTACACGAGTCTTTAGGTCTCTAAATGAGTCTATGGGTCTCTAAGTGAGTCTATGGGTTTTTATGCGAGTCCGGGCGGCTCTATGCGAGTCTGGGTCTCTACATGAATCTTTGGGTGTCTACACAAGTCTATGGGTCTACACGAGGCGATGGTCTTCATTTCAGTCCAGTGGTTTCTTTGTTAGTAAATTGGTCTCTATGCGAGTCTACGGGTCTCTATATGAGTCTATGGATCCCTCTGTGAGTCTACGGTAACTGGGCCAAGTACATCAACTCAACGCACGGGAAACAAGCCCGGCTCAATCACGGTGTGGCTGACAATTCCCCGGATTTGAACCCACTCGCTCAGCAGTTGCCGACACATTGTTGCTCAGCCCCCAGCCAGCCACCACCACCTCCTCCTCTTCCCGTCAATCAACGCGCATCCCTCGCGCGTGATGGGGGGAGGGCAGGGGGGGGCGGAGGGGGGGGGGAGGGCGATGGGGGAGGGCTGGCGGTAAGGAAGGAGGGGAATCGCATTGAATGCACCGCGTCTCGTTGTTACAATGCGAGGTGGCCATCGAATACTAAAACACGTGTCCATTTGATTGAGTCATTTCACCCCCAGGATGTAACCTATCCATTCACGTTTAAGCACTGCAAATAGGATTTCCCCCCTGCCCCCCCCCCGCCCCCGTAGATGTATTGTCTATAAGTGCAAACACAAAGATTCAACCCCCCCGCCCCCGTATAGCCTTGCAGACTGTGGGGCAAGTGCCGTTAGCGAGCACCTATTGAGGCCGGCACGGCCTTTGTCTCCGTAGTGGCGACGTTCACCACCCGCTGCACCAGGTACCCACTTGAGGTTGAGTCGACCTAGGGGAGGCCCAGAATCGTCGCTGGCGTTGTAGGAGTGTGCTAACCGCTGCGCCGCCGCTCCCCCACGCACGCGAGGTGCACGCGCGTGCGCGCCCTCCCAAGTCCGCGTGAGCCCTGAATTGCAATGTCTCTTCATGTCGCCCGTGCAATATTGTTGTGCGTAAGCCTTTGAACAAATTGATTTAAACTCGAGCTGAATCTCGAAAGGAATCTCGCCTTTCCAATTTAGAATTTCTTTTATTCTCGCCTCTGTGAAGAAACTCGGTCTGTCACCAATCGCGGACTGGGTTTAAAAATAAATGTAAATATTGTACAGTGACGGGTTAGCGGCCAGATTTCCAAATTAACGCCACAAAACATTACACTGGTCACAGTGAGCTGTCGTTAGTTGGGGGGGGGGGAGAGGGCGGCGGGGGGTGGCAGGGGGGGGGTCTGGGTTATATGTATGTGTTTGGGTTTCTAAGTCTGTGGGTCTCTATGTCAGTCATTGGGTCTCTGTGTGAACCCTTGTCATACCATCAACTCGCTGCACTTCAGAACCTGGTTTCATCACAGGCCGTTCTATGCGAGTCTAAGTTTGTTAGTCTGTGGGTTTCTGTGTGAGTCTGTGGGTCTCTATGTGAGTCTATGGGTCTCTATGTGAGTCTAAGCGTTTCTGTGTGAGTCTATGGGTTTCTATGTGAGTCTATGGGTCTCTGTGTGAGTCTATGGGTCTCTATGTGAGTCTATGGGTCTCTGTGTGAGTCTGTGGGTCTCTGTGTGAGTCTATGGGTCTCTATGTGAGTCTATGGGTCTCTATGGGGTCTCTGTGTGAGTCTATGGGTCTCTATGTGAGTCTATGGGTCTCTGTGTGAGTCTATGGGTCTCTGTGTGTGTCTATGGGTCTCTGTGAGTCTATGGGTCTCTGTGTGAGTCTATGGGTTTCTATGTGAGTCTATGGGTCTCTACGTGAGTCTATGGGTCTCTGTCTGAGTCTATGGTCTTATGTATGGGTCTCTGTGTGAGTCTATGGGTCTCTGTGTGTCTATGGTCTCTATGTGAGTCTATGGGTCTCTGTGTGAGTCTATGGGTCTCTGTGTGAGTCTATGGGTCTCTNTGTTGTATGGGGTCTCTGTGAGTCTATGGGTCTCTGTGTGAGTCTATGGTCTCTATGTGAGTCTATGGGTCTCTGTGTGAGTCTATGGTCTCTATGTGAGTCTATGGGTCTCTATTGTCTGTGTGAGTCTATGGGTCTCTGTGTGAGTCTATGGGTCTCTATGTGAGTTATGGGTCTCTGTGAGTCTGTGGTCTCTATGTGATCTATGGTCTCTGTGAGTCTGTGGGTCTCTATGTGAGTTATGGGTCTCTGTGAGGGTCTCTATGTGAGTCTATGGGTCTCTGTGAGTCTATGGGTTCTATGGTCTCTGAGTCTATGTCTCTATGTGAGTCTATGGGTCTCTGTGTGAGTTGTGTCTCTATTGAGTCTATCTCTGTGAGTCGGGTCTCTATGTGAGTCTAGGTCTCAATGTGTGAGTCTGTGGGTCTCTATGTGAGTCTATGGTCTCNGTGTGAGTTATGTCTCTATGTGAGTCTATGGGTCTCTGTGTGAGTCTGTGGGTCTCTATGTGAGTTACTGGGCTCTGTGAGTCTGTGGGTCTCTATGTGAGTTATGGGTCTCTGTGTGTGAGTCTGTGGTCTCTATGTGAGTCTATGGGTCTCTGTTTATGGGTCTCTATGTGAGTCT
Source organism: Lethenteron camtschaticum (assembly GCA_018977245.1). Taxonomy (NCBI): domain Eukaryota; kingdom Metazoa; phylum Chordata; class Hyperoartia; order Petromyzontiformes; family Petromyzontidae; genus Lethenteron; species Lethenteron camtschaticum. Next base: position 35,109 of record WFAB01001575.1, read on the forward strand.
ATGGTTCTGTGTGAGTCTGTGGTCTCTATGTGAGTCTATGGTCTCTGTGTGAGTCTGTGGCTCTGTGTGAGTCTATGGGTCTCTGTGAGTTTATGGGNCTCTGTGTGAGTCTGTGGGTCTGTGAGTTTATGGGTCTCTGTGTGAGTTGTGGGTCTCTATGTGAGTCTATGGGTCTCTGTGAGTCTGTCGGGTCTCTATGTGAGTCTATGTGAGTCTGTGGGTCTCTATGTGAGTTATGTGAGTCTGTGGTCTCTATGTGAGTCTATGTGAGTCTGTGGGTCTCTATGTGAGTCTATGGGTCTCTTTGTGAGTTGTGGGTCTTATGTGAGTCTATGGGTCTCTGTGTGAGTCTGTGGGTCTCTATGTGAGTCTATGGTCTCTATGTGAGTCTATGGGTCTCTATGTGAGTTATGGTCTCTGTGTGAGTCTATGGTCTCTATGTGAGTCTATGGGTCTCTGTGTGAGTCTGTGGGGTCTCTATGTGAGTCTATGGTCTCTGTGTGAGTTGTGGGTCTCTATGTGAGTCTATGGTCTCTGTGTGAGTCTGTGGGTCTCTATGTGAGTCTATGGGTCTCTATGTGAACTGTCTATGTGTGAGTCTGTGCTCTATGTGAGTCTCTGTGTGAGTCTTGGGTCTCTGTGAGCTATGGGTCTCTGTGTGAGTCTGTGGGTCTCTATGTGAGTCATGGGTCTCTGTGAGTCTGTGGGTCTCTATGTGAGTCTATGGGTCTCTGTGTGAGTCTGTGGGTCTCTATGTGAGAAAAATCTATGGGTCTCTATGGAGTCTGTNGGTCTCTATGTGAGTCTATGGGTCTCTGTGAGTCTATGGGTCTCTGTGAGTCTATNGGTCTCTGTGTGTCTGTGGTCTCTATGTGAGTCTATGGTCTCTGTGTGANTCTGTGGTCTCTGTGAGTCTATGGGTCTCTGTGTGAGCTCTGTGTGAGTCTATGGTCTCTATGTGAGTCTAGGTCTCTGTGTGATTGTNGGTCTCTATGTGAGTCNTGGTCTCTAGTCTCTTGTGAGTCTGTGGTCTCTATGTGAGTCTATGGGTCTCTGTGTCTGTGGTCTCTATGTGAGTTATGGGTCTCTGTGTGAGTCTGTGGTCTCTATGTGAGTCTTGGGTCTCTGTGTGAGTCTGTGTGTCTCTATGTGAGTCTATGGGTCTCTATGTGAGTTATGGGTCTCTGTGTGAGTCTGTGGGTCTCTATGTGGTCTATGGGTCTCTGTGTGAGTCTCTGTGTGAGTCTATGGGTCTCTATGTGAGTCTATGTGTGAGTCTGTGGTCTCTATGTGAGTCTATGGGTCTCTGTGTGAGTCTCNGTGTAGTGAGTGGGCTCTATGGGTCTCTGTGAGTCTGTGGGTCTGTGTGAGTCTATGGGTCTCTATGTGAGTTATGGGTCTCTGTGTGAGTCTGTGGTCTCTATGTGAGTCTATGGGTCTCTTTGTGAGTCTGTGGTCTCTATGTGAGTCTATGGGTCTCTGTGTGAGTCTCTGTGTGAGTCTATGGTCTCTATGTGAGTCTATGGGTCTCTGTGTGAGTCTGTGGGTCTCTATGTGGGTCTCTGTGTGATGGTCTCTGTGAGTCTATGGGTCTCTGTGTGANTCTGTGGGTCTCTGTGTGAGATCTATGGTCTCTATGTGAGTCATGGGTCTCTGTGTGAGTTATGGGTCTCTGTCTGAGTCTATGGGTCTCTATGTGAGTCTAGGCTCTGTGTGAGTCTATGGGTCTCTGTGTGTGTCTATGGTCTCTGTGTGAGTATTTCGGTCTCTGTGTGAGTATATGGGTCTCTGTGTGGGTATATGGGTCTCTGTGCGAGTCTATGGGTCTGTGTGAGTCTATGGGTCTCTGTGTGAGTTATGGGTCTCTGTGAGTCTATGGGTCTCTGTGAGTCTATGGTCTCTATGTGAGTCTATGGGTCTCTGTGTGAGTATATGGTCTCTGTGTGGGTATATGGGTCTCTGTGTGAGTCTGTGGTCTCTGTGTGAGTCTATGGGTCTCTGTGTGAGTCTGTGGGTCTCTGTGTGAGTCTATGGTCTCTGTGTGAGTCTGTGGTCTCTGTGTGAGTCTATGGTCTGTGAGTATGGTCTCTATGTGAGTCTATGGTCTGTNTGAGCTGTGTCTCTATGTGAGTCTGTGGGTCTCTGTGTGAGTCTATGGGTCTCTGTGAGTCTATGGTCCTGTGTGAGTCTATGGGTCTCTGTGTGAGTCTGTGGGTCTCTATGGCCTGTGTGAGTCTATGGGTCTCTGTGTGTGTCTATGGGTCTCTGTGTGAGTCTATGGGTCTCTATGTGAGTCTATGGGTCTCTGTGTGAGTCGTGGGTCTCTGTGTGAGTCTGGGCGGCAGGGAACAGTGGTGCCGGCCAGGTCTTAGGTGCCGACCCTCCATCCCCCAGGGTGACCTTGAGCTCGCAGCGCGCAACTCCGTGGCATTGTGTCAAGATCGACAGGGGATGGGGTGGAGAGGTGGGGTGGGCTGGGGGGGGAGGGGAAATTAATGAATAAAAACGAAAACAGAAAAAAGCATAAAATTTCNAAAAAATCAAAGTGGAAGGCAAGGGCGGGTTACGCTCTCAGCCGTATTCCTTGATGTCTCCGGGTTTGACATTAACGCGACTGAGAGTGCACGCGCGATACATATTCATGCGGGCCGCTCCTTCCCGGGAAATCTCGCGCCCGCACAGAGAGCCGCCGTGTGCATGCATATGGAGCGCGCCTCTCCGAAGAACACCTTTTGATGCGTTCGCCGGAGAAGGGCTTTCAGATATTTTCTTAGACAGAAGAACGCTGCTGCGCATTGGGGGGGGCGGTAACGATGCAGCCCTGTAGACGTTTCAGGGCCGCTCCTTCACCACGTCCCCAACACATTTTTTACCTCTTGGACCGTGATGTCGTCTTCGCTTTGTGACCACCGCGGTACCCGAGTTGGTTCACTCTCCAACAGCGACCGCCGAGTGCTGAGCCAGTGGCCAATTGGCCGCGGTTTTTGCCCACGTGACGAGCCCCCTGAGTTGTTTGGTCTGCGTGGGGCGGTGGTGGCGGCGGCGTAACGACGCATAGTGTCACNCCAACTAACCCTATGACACCTCTGTTACGGATATCATTGAGTGCGGAAACCTCCGAGGTGTTCAGCAGAAATGGGTTCTTGAGGAGGAGGGGGAGGAGGGGTAGAGTGGGAGGANGGGGGAGGAGGGGGAGGAGGAACGCAACAACAAACATGAATTATAATTATTCGAGAGAGGGGCAAAGTTAGACCTTCGCCCGTCACTTAGAGACCCATAGACTCACACAGAGACCCATATACTCACTTAGAGACCCATAGACTCACACAGAGACCCATAGACTCACACAGAGAAACATAGAAGCACACAGAGACCCATAGACTCACACAGAGACCCATAGACTCACACAGAGACCCATAGACTCACACAGAGACCCATAGACTCACACAGAGACCCATAGACTCACACAGAGACCCATAGACTCACACAGAGACCCATAGACTCACACAGAGACCAATAGACTCACACAGAGAAACATAGAAGCACACAGAGAACCATAGACTCACACAGAGACCCATAGACTCACACATAGACCCATAGAATCACACAGAGACCCATAGACTCACACAGAGACACTCACACAGAGACCCATAGACTCACACATAGACCCATAGACTCACACAGAGACCCATAGACTCACACAGAAACCGATAGACTCACACAGAGACCCATCGACTCACACAGAGACCCATAGACTCACACAGACCACCCATAGACTCACACAGAGACCCATAGACTCACTTAGAGACCCATAGACTCACACAGAGACCCATAGACTCACTTAGGGACCCATAGACTCACACAGAGACCCATAGACTCACACAGAGACCCATAGACTCACTTAAAGACCCATACACTCACACAGAGACCATAGACTCACACAGAGACACTCACACAGAGACCCATAGACTCACTTAAAGACCCATAGACTCACACAGAGAAAGATAGAAGCACACAGAGACCCATAGAAGCACACAGAGACTCATAGACTCACACAGAGAAACATAGACTCACACAGAGACACTCACACAGAGACCCATAGACTCACACAGAGACCATAGACTCACAAAGAGACCCATAGACTCACTTAAAGACCCATAGACTCACACAGAGACCCATAGACTCACACAGAGACACTCACACAGAGACCCATAGACTCACTTAAAGACCCATAGACTCACACAGAGACCCATAGACTCACACAGAGACACTCACACAGAGACCCATAGACTCATTTAAAGACCCATAGACTCACACAGAGAAAGATAGAAGCACTCAGAGACCCATAGAAGCACACAGAGACTCATAGACTCACACAGAGAAACATAGACTCACACAGAGACCCATAGATTCACGCAAACACCCATAGACTCACACAAAGACTCATAGAATCACACAGAGACCCATAGACTCACACAGAGACACTCACACAGAGACCCATAAACTCACTTAAAGACCCATAGACTCACACAGAGAAAGATAGAAGCACACAGAGACCCATAGAAGCACACAGAGAAACATAGACTCACACAGAGAAACATAGACTCACGCAAACACCCATAGACTCACACAAAGACTCATAGAATCACACAGAGACCCATAGACTCACGCAGAAACCCATAGACTCACACAGAGACCCATAGACTCACACAGACCACCCATAGACTCACACAGAGACCCATAGACTCACACTGACCCAGCTGTGAATTAAAGAATATTGATGGACGTTGGGTGAACGATCTTGGACGGAGCTGCAAGGGAGGAGGGTGACCGTGCTCCGGCGACTCCTTTGAGAGCGGCCGCCACTCCCACAGACAGGAAGTCGTCTCGGAGAGCACGTGCTCTTGGCCGAATTACACAATATTAACATTACGCTCGTTTCAGTGGTGATTTAATGTAATTGTCCCGGATAACGTTTATTTTATCGTGATTTACTATCGGTGCACGCTCTCGACCGGAGAGAGAGAGAGCGAGCGAGAGAGAGGAGAGAAAGATAAATGAAGAAAGAGAAAAGAGAGGAGAGAGCGAGGCGAGAGAGAGGGAGAGGGAGAGAGGGAGAGAGAGGAGAGAGGAAAGAGAGGCGAGAGAGGGGAGAGAGATGAGAGCGAGGGGGAGAGACAGGAGATCGAGAGGAGAGAGAGTGAATCGTGGTGTGTACGGGAGAGGAAACACAAACGCGATGCTCCCCCCCCCAAGTCCCATTTGTTGTCGGTCAGCCGGGCCCACGGAATGGATTTGGATTCGCGTGATCTCGTCGGCGTCGCCCGGCACTCCTCCCCGGTGGCACGGAACGGATTAAAGGGCATTTAAATGTTGGCAATTAAACGAATTCCCTTACCTCTTCGCGCGTGTGTGTGTATTCATTACTGTCAGTATCATTTTTGCTGTTGTTGCCATATTCGAGGCTTAATAAGGGTCGCCATGGAAGAAGCACCTTAGATAGAGAGGAGAGAGAGCGAGAGAGCGAGCGAGAGAGGAGCGAGAGAGCGAGACAGCGAGCGAGAGAGCGAGAGAGCGAGCGAGAGAGCGAGAGAGCGAGCGAGCGAGAGAGAGCGAGAGAGCGAGCGAGAGAGTGAGCGAGAGGTGGGGTTTACATAAAGCTAAGTTATTATTTAAAAAAAAAACGAAATGATGAACGAAGCAAAGTGCCGACTACACCGAGCATCTTCTTGTTCCACTGATTGTAAAAAAAAGAGAGAGAGGAGAGACGCACTTGGGGTACGTTGAGCGAGAGCACCAAAGCCGGTGGGGGGGGGGGTGCAGGAAAGCACGGATCGGAGAGCGAATACAAAAACACGGGAGATGCCGCACGTCGCCGCCTGGAACGTGCAGCGCTGCCGGCGACGTCTCGGCCGCGGTGGCGGCGGCAGCGCGAGCGGCCAGCGAAGGGGGAAAAGGTCCGGGTTCACATCCCCGCCGGGCGGTTCGAGCCGACCCGTACGCCGCTCCGTTTGGCTCACTCAAACGGGTTGCCGGGCTGTGGGGCCGAGGTTCAACGGCGGTTGTCCTCTGGAGAGATACTACCCGCCTTCTCCTGCTGCCACCATCCGCCATAGGAATGTAGAATTGCCATCAGTGGCTCTGCAAGGGGGCTCTGAACGGGAGATGAACGCCGAGGCCTCGATACCGTCTTGAGCGGTGGAATAATAACAATATTGATATTCCATCACAGTTCGGGTTAGACGGTAGTGAATATGAGATGTGTGTCGTAAACCCGCCACCACCCGACACAGCCGATTGGCAAGGTTTTTGTCGCGGTAGCAAACGTGCCCAACTCGTTACCAGTAAAGCAATCACCGGTGTGTTGGAGCGTAAACCCACAACATTACAACAATTGTATTATTCTTAATGATAACAATAATACTTTCATTTTAATAGCGTCATTCATGCTAATAGCATCCCACAATGCTGCGAATTAATTTTATGTATATATATACCAGGACCAAATCCCATATCCAGCCACTGCCAAGAAATAACTACTACTCTACGAGCGAGAAAAACCTGAAGTCAATGAACAAATGAAGGACAGCGATTCGACGTTCACTTGCGTGATGAGTGCCGGTGGGCCCTGGGGGTGCCAGGGTGTGTGGCGGAAGGGAAGTGGGGGGGGGGCGACACCCAAAGATGGAATGGCAGCCCAAAGGGGGAGTCGTCTTAGACCGGCCCGCGCTCATCAGCGTCTCCCAGCACAACGCGGCATCTAAGGGGCTTTTCCAACGTGGCAATTAACTAAATTCCCCATGCATCTTCTTCTTGGTTCTTTCGGTAAAGTCACGTAGAAGGGAAGTAATAAAATAATAAAAAAAAACATAATAAAACAATTCTCACGACGTTTCGGCCACAACGCAAGCAGCCGTCCTCAGGTGAAAACCAGGTCCGTCGAGGCGACAAGTCTGAATAAACAGACACGCTATTCAGACTCTGTCGCCTCGACGGACCTGGTTTTCACCTGAGGACGGCTGCTTGCGTTGTGGCCGAAACGTCGTGAGAATTGTTTTATTATGTTTTTTTTATTATTTTATTATTTCCCTTCTACGTGACTTTACCGAAAGAACCAAGAAGATGAATCCCTGCAGTCACGAAAGCTTTAAATCGAAAAATCCCCATACCTCTTTGCGCCTGAATATATACTCGTTATTATGGCGAGGCGCCCACTCGGAATGAATAAGTTGGAAACAAATTCAGAATTCGGAGGCATCAAAGACGGCGTTTCTTGAAACCCAACCCCTTGCAATCCGCCGTCGGCATGAATCCGACTGCGGTCGATCGATGGCGAGTTGCGTGCTACGGAGGGTTCAGAGCGTGCGGGTGCTCCCGCGGTATTGCCGGAAAACCGCGCAGCCATCGACGGAAAGAGTCGGCCGCTTTCCTCTCTCAGAGAGGTGCGGGGGGAGGGGGCCCTCCCTCTCGGAGCTGCGTCGAGCCTAGTGCCGTTGGCAATGATGGGGGGGGGGGGGAAACAAATATTTTAACAAGCTGCTTCAATGCGCGCGTGCGTGGAGAATTCGAGGCACGGTGTGGGGTCCGTAATAAATGACGTCGTGAAGTGGTCCTCGAAGAGCCACCGCAGGTTGCCCCGACTCCCCCCCCCCCCCTGATCTCAGCCATGCCGGAGGAGGAGGCCCTTCCCTCCGGCAGTGGCACGAGCAGGAAACTGCTGGGCTGCGCCTTCAGCCTCGTCGGGGCAGCGAATGTAAACGCGTCCTGTGCGTGCGCCCTCTTCTCTCGTGTCCGCAGGGTATGCCGGGACCTCAAGGGCCGATCGGACAACCGGGAGAGAGGGTACGTCGCTCCCGCTCCTCTCGTGCCGTGGTCGGGTTGGCGGGGTGCGCGGAGCGGGCCGGGCTGGCTTCCACCGAGATCTCCGAACTCCGCCCGGTCACCCGGACTCGCACCGCGGCTTAATCGCGTTGGAGGGAGGGGAGAGGGGGGTCGCGTAAAAACGAAGCCATGAACTGAAACAAACAAACCACATGCTTGGGGCTTTCGCAACAGTATTATCCGTAATAAAGGTTTTTGGGTGAGATCGCGTGAGTATAAATGCGTCGTAACCCTCCACCACCCGACACGGGCAGTAAGATTCGTCACGTAATTGGACGCGTCGTTTACGCGGCAAACCTTACTGACCGTGTCGGGTGGTGGAGGGTTACGACGCATATTCACCCGATCTCACCCAGAAAACCTTTAACGTGGAACAAAACCACGTTAGAGCTACAAAACTCAAATCGGTTTAGTAGCGCGGCGACTGGAAACCCGAACGTGAACCAGGATAATCAGTGCGGCCGGCTCAGTGCTCTGACCTCCAGTGACCTCCATATGTGAGTCTATGGGTCTCTATTCGAGTCTATAGGTCCCTGTGTAAGTCTATGGGCCTATATGTGAGTCTATGGGTCTCTATGCGAGTCTATAGGTCCCTACGTAAGTCTATGGGCCTGTATGTGAGTCTATGGATTCCTATGGAGTTTATAAGTCCCTGTGTAAGTCTATGGCCTGTATGTGAGTCTAACCAGGATCTCAGCAGTGCCGGCTAGGCATTGGCTCAGCGTCATTCTGGCCAACTCTTTGAACGTAACATCTTTGTCTCTTCTCCTCCACCAACCCCTCCTCTCCACTCAGGGTCCTGTCGGGAAGCCAGGGCTGCCCGGGTTCTCGGGATCTGACGGACCTCCCGTGAGTGGATTTCTACACCGCCCACCAGCATCGGCGTTGTCAAAAACCGCGGGCCGCGTAGCGGTGCCGCTGGCCACTTTCCATCGTTCACCTGTAGAAGTTCACGTATTCGCCAGATGTGTGTGTGAGAGAGTCTGTGGGTCTCTCTATGTGAAACAGTGAGTTCCTTTGCGAGTCTAAGGGGTCTCTATGTGAGTCTGTGGGTCTCTATGTTAATCCATGAGTTGCTTTGTGAGTCAAAGGGCCTATATGTGAGTCTGTGGTCTGTATGTGAATCCGTGAGTTGCTATGCGAGTCTAAGGGTCTCTATGTGAGCCTGTGGGTCTCTATGTGAGTCTGAATTTCTATGCGAGTCTCTCAAACTCACGTGACTCTTGTGTGGCCACCCCACTCTGAACCCCTCCCTCTCCATAACCCGCCCACTCTGAGAACAGACACTGCCCGCTCCGTGCAGCTCACTGCTGCTGCTCACTCCTTCCTCCCTCTCATCATCATCATTATCACCCTCTAATCAGCCTCTCATGATGATCATCACCCTCTCATCATCACCTTCTCATCATCATCATGATCATCATCATCATCTTCTCATCATGATCATCACCATCATCACCCTCTCATCATCATCATCATCACCCTCTCATCACCAGCACTCTCTCATCAACCCTGATGGCTCGGCCCTGGTCATTCCCTCTCCCCTCCTCCTCCCTCCCTGCACCGATGCTCCCCCCCCTCTCCCCTGCTGCTGCTCGATCTCTCCCCCTGCCCTCCCCTCGTTGTCCGTCTGCGAGACTTCCGTCCCTTCCTCTCCACGCATCTGAATGCCCCCCCCCTGCTCCTCTCCGCCCGTCTGCTGCCCTCTTGCTCAACCCGCTCCGACTCCCCCGTGGTGGGCACCGTGCCACAGGCGGCACCGTTTCTTGTTTGTGTTTAAACGATTCCTTCCGAAGTTCCACGCGGCCGCTGCCTCCGGCTCGGCTAGACGAGAAGTGCGATCACAATCGACGACCCTCGCCGCCGCGGCGAGATCCCGCCGGCGGCGCGTCACGCGGTGCGCGTCGTTGAGAGGCGCTCGACGAGCTCGTGAACGCTCGCCGCTGCTGGGGAAGACCGCGACGTCAATCTCGCGTGGAGAGCGGCGGCGGCGGCGGCCGTTGGTTCGCTCGGNCCCCGCTCGAAACCCGGCCGCCCAGTTCGATTCCCGCTTCTTGACAATCGACAATGACGGTTGCCAGGGGGGCTTTACCAAGGTCGCCTCGGTCTCGATTGAGTAATCTGGTTAGCGGTGTGTAAACAGTCGGCACTGGGAGACAAAGGTGGCCGGGGTGGAGGGGGGGGGGCGTGGTGCTGGTAAAACACCGCGCTGTGCCCGACGGTCTGTCGAAGGCTATGTGTTCGTGTCTGTGTCTGTGTGTGCGTGTCTGTGCGTGCGTGTCTGTGTGTGGTGTCTGTGCGTGCGTGTCTGTGTGTGCGTGTCTGTGTCTGTGTGTGCGTGTCTGTGCGTGCGTGTCTGTGTGTGCGTGTCTGTGTGTGTGTGTCTGTGTGTGCGTGTCTGTGTGTGCGTGTCTGTGTGTGTGTGCGTGCCAGGGCCACCCTGGGAAAGAAGGACAGCCAGGCGAGAAGGGACAGCTGGTAAGGAGGGGACGGCGTGCACATCTCCCATTAGCAGCCGTGATCCCAGTGGAGGAAATTCCACGTTCCTATGGCGCGGGGAGTGTGCGGGTTGGGGTGGGGGTCAGGGCTATCCGTACGACAAGCGCCTGCTCGCTGTGCGCGACCCATCAAGACGGCTCCCTCTTGCGTCGTCGCCGCTGCCGATCGGCCGTTCCTTGGCCCGTCCCGGGGAATACGAGTCGACCGTCCGTGCGTGCGGTCACGCACACGTTGGCTTGCTTCTCACCACGGATGAAACTTTTATTGTTTCCAAACCCGCAGTTCTCTGTCACCTCCACCTCCTTGGCTCTGTTACAAATCACCGCTATTCATATGCAAACGAAGTCACTTGAAGGGGAGTTAATTGGGAACACCGCCGGCATACTTATTCCGCTTTGACCGCGACGGTTGCGACCAAGAGCACAGCGACAATAAAAAGGATGATCGTTGCCGCCCTCGCTGCGGTGACGCGTTCGCCCGCTCTTGTCTCGGAGGTTTTTTTGGCGGTTGTTCAAATCCGGCGGCCCCCTGGTCAATACTGCGGCAATGTGCTCATAACCGTAGCAGTAGTAGTCATAATAATCGTAATAATGCTACTTCGAGTGGGTTCGTCACTCAGAGGACGCTAAAGAATGCGCACCGTGTCAACCCATACGGTTTACCCCGTATTTTTGCACATTGAGTTTTCAGGTGCATACATCGAACAGCCGTTTCAACACGGGCACAACAAATGTTTAGTCTATTTGTTTGTGTTTCTTCTTGTGATCATGGGACTCTGTAGGATGAACGTTGATATTTTAAGGGCACGGGTGACAAGAGGTCTGAATTGGTCTGTAATAAGGTAGGCACTGATAAGGGGTTGACAGCTATGAATAAGGCATTGATGCCGTGACGTCGTTCTCAAGAGGGGGGCCCAACGTCGTGCCTGCATCAGGGACCACGCATGCCAATTTCGTAAATTTCTACAAACTAAACTATCAGCATTGTTTAGTTTACTTCACCAGGTTTCAGGGTCCACTTAAGCTGCGTAGCTCTTCTTTTCAGAAGCGACCTCGTCGTCGTCGTCGTCGTCATTGTGTGGACATTTTTAGCGGCAGCCAAATCCTCTAAACCAGTGGCTCTTATCCTTTACTGCAGGCTTACACCCAATCGTTAAATATTTGTAATATTAATAAATACTCGGGTTTGAAGAAAAAAGTAGTCGTGCTAATGTGCCCGCGCTTAATTTGCGTTTCGATGATTTACCTTTAAAAACAAAATCTGGCCACGTCTCGCACCCCAGAAAGGGCATCTCGCACCCCAGGGGTGCGTGCACCCCAGCTTAAGAAACACTGCTCTCAACGCACATCATTCTAAATGCGGAGGGAAAAAGTAAGACCTGTAGAAAAGTCCACGCGACCACGGGGTCGGTGTCGAACCACGACCTTCGCGTACCAGGCGAGGGAGTTAACATCTCCTAGCCACCGCGGCGAGATGTTAGAACCGCACCGCAGATCGCGACTCGATGGGGTTCGTGCCCTGGCAGACGAATGCGTTCGAGTTCTAATCCTCCGACTTCCTGCCCAGTTAGACAAAAATAACGTTTCTAAACTTAGAACTCGAGAAACTCCGTACGATTGCGTCAACCTCACAGAGAGAGGGAGGGCTCCCTCACTGGACTGGCCTGCCTGTCTCACTCATGCTGCTCCATGTGCCGTGTGCGTCTCTGTCGACAGGGCCCTTTGGGTCCCAGGGCCCCGTGGGTTACCCGGGTCCACGCGGCGTGAAGGTACGTTGTTTAAACGCGCGTGCGCGCGCACACAAACACGGACGCCGCCGCCGTCGCCGCGGCCGAGACGGTGGCTAGCGATCTCGTGATCCGGAGGTCGCCGGTTCGATCCCATCGCCTTGGCAGCCAAAACGATGGAGCGTGTGTTTTTTTTATATTTCATAATCAGGAATATTTACGTATGTGTGTGGTGAACTTCGTTGGCAAGGTAGATGGTAAATGTTGTGGATTTGCACTCCAACACACGGGTGTGTTGGAGAGCAAATCCATAGATGGCAAACGTTGTGGATTTGCATACTAGCACACATTTTGTTTACGTGACAAACATTACTAATTGGCTGCGTCGGTGGGGCAGTTTTAGCGACACATTTATATATTAACGAGGTCTAACCCAAACAAACCTCTATTATGGATGATTTTGGTCGCGAAAGCCCGCCACGTGCTAAACTAAACTCAAAAATCCGTCCTCTATGCCTTCTTCCCAAACCTGTCTCTCCACGTAAAAAAACAACAATTTTTTTTTGTAAACATCCCATGGCCACACGACCCGGCGGTGCTTGGGAGTGCATCTCTTCGGCCGCGGTGGTTCCAACGCGAGCAAAACTCGGCAGCGGTTTCGCCACACGGAGTCTCCACGGGCAGGCTCGCGTTCGCTCGAAGCAATCCAGGCGAGCTGCCCAAGATGTTCGTTGGCGAAGCACCCCAATCTCAAGCCTCAACGAGTGCCCGGCGTGTCATGCGTCGGCACTNGGGGAGACAAAGGCGGCCGGGCGCAGATGCTGGCCGCACCGCCCCCTTGCATTGCCGCTCGCTAACAGCACTTGCCCCAACAGCCTGTTAAAGGCTACACGGGCACATTTGTCTCTGTACGTGCCAGCATTGATAGGTGCTGGGACTCGCGACAGCACTTGCCCAGCAGCCTGTTAGAGGCTATATCAGGCACTTTTGTCTTTGTACGTGCCAGCATTAATAGGTGCTGGGACTCGCAGACAGCACTTGCCCCAGCAGCCTGTTAGAGGCTATATCAGGCACTTTTGTCTTTGTACGCACCAGCATTGATAGGTTCTGCGACCCGCTAACAGCACTTGCCCCAACAGCCTGTTAGAGGCTATATCAGGCGCTTTTGTCTTTGTACGCGCCAGCATTGATAGGTTCTGCGACCGCTAACAGCACTTGCCCCAACAGCCTGCCAGAGGCTATATCAGGCACTTTTGTCTTTGTACGCTCCAGCATTGATAGGTTCTGCGACCCGCTAACAGCACTTGCCCAACAGCCTGTTAGAGGCTATATCAGGCGCTTTTGTCTGTGTACGCTCCAGCATTGATAGTTCTGCGACCGCTAACAGCACTTGCCCCAACAGCCTGTTAGAGGCTATATCAGGCGCTTTTGTCTTTGTACGCTCCAGCATTGATAGGTTCTGCGACCGCTAACAGCATTTGCCCCAACAGCCTGCCAGAGGCTACACGCGCGGAGAGAGAGAGGTGGGGGCGAATCTTCACCTCCCGCTCTGTGCGTGTGCGTGGCGTGTTTGTATTTTCCTTTTGATGTTGCTCTGCGCTCTCCCGCAGGGGCGGAAGGAGCGCGCGGATGAAGGGCGACAAGGGAGACAAGGTACCCCCCCCTACCCCCCCCCCCCCAGTNGGGGTCTCCTGCTCCCACACTCGCAGATCGCAGATCGCCATCCCCCAATGCGGCGTCGCCGCGACGGAGGTGGCTCCGGCAGCGGCCGTAGCGAGCGGCGCATTACCCCCCTCCCCGCCCCCCCCCGTGTATCAGTCTGTGGGTCTTCCTCCTAGTCTGTGGGTGTCTGCGTATGTCTGTCCTGCGGGACGTGTCTCCACGAGACTCGCGTGGGCACCGCCCGTAGACTCGCGTTAGCTGAGTTGTGGTGCAGGGTCTGTCAGTGCGAGTCTATCGGCCCCTGCCTGAGTCTATGGTCTCTGTGTGAGTCTATGGGTCTCTATGCGAGTCTATGGATCTCTGTGTGAGTCTATGGGTCTCTATGCGAGTCTATGGGTCTCTGTGTGAGTCTATCGGTCCCTGCCTGAGTCTATGGGTCTGTATGTGAGTCTATGGTCTCTGTGTGAGTCTATCGTCCCTGCCTGAGTCTATGGGTCTGTATGTGAGTCTATGGGTCTCTGTGTGAGTCTATCGGTCCCTGCCTGAGTCTATGGGTCTGTATGTGAGTCTATGGTCTCTGTGTGAGTCTATCGGTCCCTGCCTGAGTCTATGGGTCTCTGTGTGAGTCTATGGGTCTCTGTGTGAGTCTATCGTCCCTGCCTGAGTCTATGGGTCTCTATGCGAGTCTATGGGTCTCTATGTGAGTCTATCGGTCCTGCCTGAGTCTATGGGTCTGTATGTGAGTCTATGGGTCTCTGTGTGAGTCTATCGGTCCCTGCCTGAGTCTATGGGTCTCTATGTGAGTCTATGGGTCTCTGTGCGAGTCTATGGGTCTCTGTCTGAGTCTGTGGGTCTCTATGTGAGTCTATGGATCTCTGTGTGAGTCTATGGGTCTCTATGCGAGTCTATGGATCTCTGTGTGAGTCTATCGGTCCCTGCCTGAGTCTATGGGTCTCTATGCGAGTCTATGGATCTCTATGGATCTCTATGTGAGTCCTTGTCTCTGTGCGAGTCAATGGATCTCTATGTGAGTCTTCGGTCTCTGTGCGAGTCTATGGATCGCTATGCGACTCTATGGATCTCTATGTGAGTCTGGGTCCCTGCCTGAGTCTATGGGTCTCTATGTGAGTCTATGGATCTCTGTGTGAGTCTATGGGTCTCTGTCTGAGTCTATGGGTCTCTATGTGAGTCTATGGGTCTCTATGTGAGTCTATGGGTCTCTGTCTGAGTATATGGGTCTCTATGCGAGTCTATGGGTCTCTATGCGAGTCTATGGGTCTCTGTGCGAGTCTATGGATCTCTATGGATCTCTATTTGAGTCCTTGTCTCTGTGCGAGTCAATGGATCTCTATGTGAGTCTTCGGTCTCTGTGCGAGTCTATGGATCGCTATGCGACTCTATGGTTCTCTATGTGAGTCTGGTCCCTGCCTGAGTCTATGGGTCTCTATGTGAGTCTATGGATCTCTGTGTGAGTCTATGGGTCTCTGTCTGAGTCTATGGGTCTCTATGTGAGTCTATGGGTCTCTATGTGAGTCTATGGTCTCTATGTGAGTCTATGGGTCTCTGTCTGAGTATATGGGTCTCTATGCGAGTCTATGGGGTCTCTATGCGAGTCTATGGATCTCTATGGATCTCTATGTGAGTCCTTGTCTTTGTGCGAGTCAATGGATCTCTATGTGAGTCTTCGGTCTCTGTGCGAGTCTATGGATCGCTATGCGACTCTATGGATCTCTATGTGAGTCTGGGTCCCTGCCTGAGTCTATGGGTCTCTATGTGAGTCTATGGATCTCTGTGTGAGTCTATGGGTCTCTGTCTGAGTCTATGGGTCTCTATGTGAGTCTATGGGTCTCTATGTGAGTCTATGGGTCTCTGTCTGAGTATATGGGTCTCTATGCGAGTCTATGGGTCTCTATGCGAGTCTATGGGTCTCTGTGCGAGTCTATGGATCTCTATGGATCTCTATGTGAGTCCTTGTCTCTGTGCGAGTCAATGGATCTCTATGTGAGTCTTCGGTCTCTGTGCGAGTCTATGGTCTCTATGTGAGTCTATGGATCTCTATGTGAGTCTGGGTCCCTGCCTGAGTCTATGGGTCTCTATGTGAGTCTATGGGTCTCTGTGTGAGTCTATCGGTCCCTGCCTGAGTCTATGGGTCTCTATGCGAGTCTATGGGTCTCTATGTGAGTCTATCGGTCCTGCCTGAGTCTATGGGTCTGTATGTGAGTCTATGGGTCTCTGTGTGAGTCTATCGGTCCCTGCCTGAGTCTATGGGTCTCTATGTGAGTCTATGGGTCTCTGTGCGAGTCTATGGGTCTCTGTCTGAGTCTGTGGGTCTCTATGTGAGTCTATGGATCTCTGTGTGAGTCTATGGGTCTCTATGCGAGTCTATGGATCTCTGTGTGAGTCTATCGGTCCCTGCCTGAGTCTGTGGGTCTCTATGCGAGTCTATGGATCTCTATGGATCTCTATGTGAGTCCTTGTCTCTGTGCGAGTCAATGGATCTCTATGTGAGTCTTCGGTCTCTGTGCGAGTCTATGGATCGCTATGCGACTCTATGGATCTCTATGTGAGTCTGGGTCCCTGCCTGAGTCTATGGTCTCTATGTGAGTCTATGGATCTCTGTGTGAGTCTATGGGTCTCTGTCTGAGTCTATGGGTCTCTATGTGAGTCTATGGGTCTCTATGTGAGTCTATGGGTCTCTGTCTGAGTATATGGGTCTCTATGCGAGTCTATGGGGTCTCTATGCGAGTCTATGGGTCCTGTGCGAGTCTATGGATCTCTATGGATCTCTATTTGAGTCCTTGTCTCTGTGCGAGTCAATGGATCTCTATGTGAGTCTTCGGTCTCTGTGCGAGTCTATGGATCGCTATGCGACTCTATGGTTCTCTATGTGATCTGGTCCCTGCCTGAGTCTATGGGTCTCTATGTGAGTCTATGGATCTCTGTGTGAGTCTATGGTCTCTGTCTGAGTCTATGGGTCTCTATGTGAGTCTATGGGTCTCTATGTGAGTCTATGGGTCTCTATGTGAGTCTATGGGTCTCTGTCTGAGTATATGGGTCTCTATGCGAGTCTATGGGTCTCTATGCGAGTCTATGGATCTCTATGGATCTCTATGGTCCTTGTCTGAGTCAATGGATCTCTATGTGAGTCTTCGGTCTCTGTGCGAGTCTATGGATCGCTATGCGACTCTATGGATCTCTATGTGAGTCTGGGTCCCTGCCTGAGTCTATGGGTCTCTATGTGAGTCTATGGATCTCTGTGTGAGTCTATGGTCTCTGTCTGAGTCTATGGGTCTCTATGTGAGTCTATGGGTCTCTATGTGAGTCTATGGGTCTCTGTCTGAGTATATGGGTCTCTATGCGAGTCTATGGGTCTCTATGCGAGTCTATGGGTCTCTGTGCGAGTCTATGGATCTCTATGGATCTCTATGTGAGTCTATGGATCTCTATGTGAGTCTTCGGTCTCTGTGCGAGTCTATGGGTCTCTATGTGAGTCTATGGATCTCTATGTGAGTCTGGGTCCCTGCCTGAGTCTATGGGTCTCTATGTGAGTCTATGGTCTCTGTGGAGTCTATTCCCTGCCTGAGTCTATGTCTCTATGTGAGTCTGCTATGGTCTCTGTCTGAGTCTATGGTCTCTATGCGAGTCTATGGTCTCTGTGTGAGTCTTCGGTCCTGTCTGAGTCTATGGTCTCTATGCGAGTCTATGGGTCTCTATGTGAGTCTGGGTCTCTGTCTGAGTCTATGGGTCTCTATGCGAGTCTATGGGTCTCTGTGTGAGTCTATCGGTCCCTGTCTGAGTCTATGGGTCTCTATGCGAGTCTATGGATCTCTATGCGAGTCTATGGTCTCTGTGCGAGTCTATAGATCTCTATGGATCTCTATGTGAGTCCTTGTCTCTGTGCGAGTCTATGGATCTCTATGTGAGTCTTCGGTCTCTGTGCGAGTCTATGGATCGCTATGCGACTCTATGGATCTCTATGTGAGTCTGGTCTCTGCGTGAGTCTATGGGTCTCTGTGTGAGTCACTGGTGACCGGGCGGTTTCACCGCAGGAGACCCGGAATCGAACCCAGGCTGTGAGCGGTGGCCGGCTTCGTGTCTCGGATCTCCGAGCCACCTGTCATCTTGAATCTCAATGAGGCCTTTTCAGAATGGAACAAATCGTTTTGGCGACGCCGCTGCTGCTGCTTGCTGCTGCTGCGTTGGCAGTGGAGCACAAACAACAACAACAGCGACAAGTCAACACGTTCGTCAATAGGCACCGTGTGGCTCTATAAATAAACGTGTTTAATGGGTGATGTTGCGGCTGTTCTCGAAAGCTAAAAGCGTCAACAAAATACAAATCGAGATCTACTTTCATTTATCAAGTTTTCGTGACTGCAGGGATCCATACTGTTTGGTTCTTTAGGTAAAGTCACGTAGGTATTAAATAAATAAATTAAATGTATTTATCTTCTTGGTTCTTTCGGTAAAGTCACGTAGAATGGAAATAATAAATAATAAAAATAAAACATAATAAAATATACTAATCGCATATCTGCATTTCCCATAAATATGCTAAATTCCTCTTGATATTCTTTGTCAAGGCGCTCTCCCCCCTCCAACCCAGATTAAATAGATGCTCCAAGCCTGGGGTGTGTCATTCAGACTCTGTCTTCTCGACAGACCTGTTCTTCACCTGAGGACGGCTGCTTGCGTTGTGGCCGAAATGTCGTGAGAATATTTTATTATGTTTATTTTTATTATTTATTATTTCCATTCTACGTGACTTTACCGAAAGAACCAAGAAGATGAATCCCTGCAGTCACGAAAGCTTTAAATCGAAATTTATTCATTTTATATATTAGTTTTGTCCCTTATTGATGAACGTGTTGAGCCGCTGTTGTTGTTGTAGTTTTGAAACGGACGCCCTTTGTCAATCCACACCCCCCCCCCCCCGTCGCGTCTTGGGGCCGTGCATCATCAGACTCATCGTGGGCGGCTGAACCCTCGTGGGGACCTGCGGGGGTCGGGATGCAACGCAGCATCGCGGCGCTCCGCCGTGGTGACTCTCGGTGCCCCGTCGCCGCGGAGAGGCCGTCGCAGGCCTTGGCGGGTAGCGCACGAGGGTCGATGGTGTCAGCGGAAGATTGTTGAGGGGTCAGCTCCATTGGGGGCCTGGGTGGACGAGAACCCCTCTCCCCCCCCCCCACTTGCTGAGCCAGGAGCAGCTTTTGTTTTATCCCACATCCTCCCTCGTTCCGTACGTCGCAGCGTGCTGACGTTCGGATGGCGTGACCGCTACCAGTTGCATCGAAGGTATGGGGCACTCGGACTCATCTGAGCAGGGGGGGGGTTTATTTGGTATTTGGGAGGGGCAGGAGCAGCTTTCACGAAGGGGAGATGCTTTGGATCATCGTCTTACTGTTTGTGTGGGTGCAGTGTGTGGGTGTAGTGTGTAGGTGTGTGTGGTGTGTGTGGGAGCGGTGTGTAGTGGTTAGCGCGCTGCGCTATGAACCTGGCGACCAGGTTCGATTCCCGCTCACGGCCAACACCAGTGATGATTATCTGAACCGGTCCTGGCCTCCCCTAGGTCGACTCAACCTCAAATGAGTACCTGGTGCGGTATACACATCGCCACTAGGAGACAAAGGCGGTCGGTGTGGTGCTGGCACCCACCCCTCGTGTACCGTTTCGGCCTTCATAGGTGCTCGCTAACAGCATTTGCCCTACAGTCTGTTAAGGCTATACGGGGATCTTTGTTTTTTGTAGGTGTATGTAGGTGTAGTGTGTAGGTGCTACAGCAGAGGTGTAGGGAATTCCAACAAGAGCTACATCTCTGCTTCATTGACCTGGTCAAGGCCTATGATTCCATCAGTAGGCCTGGGCTCTGGTTTGTTCTTCGTGCTTTCGGAGTCCCTGACCCTTTGCTCACGCTCATTGAGGATCTTCATGATGGTGAGTGAGCCCGGGTAAAACTACGTGGCCGGGAGTCAGAGCCATTCCTTGTACATCTTGGGGTGCGACAGGAATGTCCTTATTTCGCTCATTAAAATGCAAATCAATTTATAACATTTTTGACATGCGTTTTTCTGGATTTTGTTGTTGTTATTCTGTCTCTCACTGTTCAAATAAACCTATTAAAATTATAGACTGATCATTTCTTTGTCAGCGGGCAAACGTACACAATCAGTAGGGGATCAAATACTTTTTTCCCTCACTGTAGGTGCTGCTCGCTAACAGCACTTGCCCCAACAGTCTGTGACAGGCTACACGGGGGACCTTTGTGTGGGTTGCGTGTCTGAGTGTACACTGCTGCGTTCCCCTAAACAAACCAACAATGATATCCCTCAGCANCCCCCCCCACCCCCCCCCCTGCATTTCACTCGGCTGTAATTCATATTTCAAGTCTCGTGCCCGTTACGTTATTCTCTTTTAGACCGTCACGGCGTGAGATGCATTATTTATAACCCTTAAAAAAATATATATAAACTTCACCGCTTGGATTTGTCTTTTTTTCAACCCGTTTCCAAAGGGAGAAGATGGTTTCCCCGGATTTAAAGGTGACATGGGTCTTAAAGGCGACAAGGTGAGATGCCACATTTAACATTCACCCGCGCGTCAGCCGGCCTCCTTATTTATTTACTTCATGTGTCTTCCATTATTTATTTCGTGGTGTGTGGCGTGTGTGTGTGGCGTGTGTGTGTGTGGCGTGTGTGTTTATGTGGCGTGTGTGTGTGGCATATGTGTGGCGAGTGTGTGTGGCCTGTGTGTGTGTGTGGCGTGTGTGTGTGGCGTGTGTGTGGTGTGTGTGGTGTGTGTGTGTGTGGCATGTGTGTGGGGTGTGTGTGTGTGGCGTGTGTGCGTGTGTGGTGTGTGTGTGTGGTGTGTGTGTGATGTGTGTGTGTGGCGTGTGTGTGTGGCGTGTGTGTGGCGTGTGTGTGTGTGTGTGTGTGGTGTGTGTGTAGCGCATGTGTGTGTGGCGTGTGTGTGTGTGTGTGTGTGGCGTGTGTGTGTGGCGTGTGTGTGGCGTGTGTGTGTGGTGTGTGTGTGTGGCGTGTGTGTGTGGTGTTGTGTGTGTGGCGTGTGTGTGTGGTGTGTGCGTGTGGCGTGTGTGTGTGGTGTGTGTGTGGCGTGTGTGTGGCGTGTGTGTGTGGCGTGTGTGTGTGTGCGTGTGTGTGGTGTGTGTGTGGTGTGTGGTGTGTGTGGCGTCTGTGTGTGTGTGGCGTGTGTGTGTGGTGTGTGTGTGTAGCACGTGTATTCTTTTTTAAGGCCCTAGGGCTCAGTAGTGACAGCGAGAGAGAGAAATATGCAGAGGAGAGAAGAGAGACAGATGACAATACAATGATAAGTCCTCGCCGCCATGGCTTCCCACCGTGCGCTGTGTTTGAGAAACGACTGGCACAGTGACTGATGGACGTAACGGATCTGTATGGTTATCAACCTATTCGTTTATAGATATATCGATGGACAGATACATAGAGCCGGGCACGTGGACGGTACCAGCGTTTTGGTAGCACCGCGTGCCTCGCGAGCAGGAATTACGGGCCCCACTCACACCGGCCTTGAAGTTCTTGTCAGACCCCAGGCACTTGGGCTTCGTAGGCCCTCGGTGGTGACTTTCCAACAGTTGTCACTGCTGCTGCCTCCACGTCGCTACTGCTCCGCGAAGTTACCGATGCGTCCGTCGTTTTAGTCCGCGCCCTCGTCCGATGGGAGCGAGTCGTGTGCCGCAGGCAACATTGACATGACTCTGCCTCTTTGCACGTAGGCTGTTGCGACTTTCCTTTGCTCCGTATGGACACACGTATTTACTCAAGAAGATATCTTGGTTCAAAAACAAAAATGCCGTACCAACAACACAGAAAACGCGGTCACATTTTTTTGTAGGCGCTTTAGTTTCCTGAGGCCCTAGGCAGTGTCTACTCTGGCCTATTGGATAGGACGGACATGGTGAGTGGGTGAGTGGGTGGTGAGCNGGTGAATAAGTGAGTGAGTGGCTGTGTGAGTGGTGGCTGGGTGAGTGAGTGGGTAAGTCAATGGATGGCTGGATGAGTGGGTGGGTGGGTAAATGAATGGGTGGCTGGGTGAGTGGGTGAGTGGGTTGGTGAGTGAGTGAATACGTGAGTGAGTGCGTGGGTGAGTGAGTGGGTGGGTAATTGAATGGGTGCTGGGTGAGTAGGTGGCTGGGCAGTGAGTGTGTAAGTGAATGGGTGGCTGGGTTAGTGGGTGGGTAAGTGAATGGGTGGCTGGGTGAGTGAGTGTGTAAGTGATTGGGTGGCTGGGTTAGTGGGTGGCTGGGTAAGTGGGTGGCTGGGTGAGTGAGTGTGTAAGTGATTGGGTCGCTGGGTGAGTGGTGAGTTGGTGTGTAAGTGATTGGGTGGCTGGGTGAGTGGTGGCTGGGTGAGTGGGTGGCTGGGTGAGTGAGTGTATAAGTGATTGGGTGGCTGAGTGAGTGGATGACTGGGTGGGTAAGTGAATGGGTGGCTGGGTGAGTGGGTGAGTGAGTGGGTAATTGAATGGTGGGTGGGTGAGTGGGTGGCTGGGTGAGTGGGTGGCTGGGTGAGTGAGTGGGAAGTGAATGGGTGGCTGGGTGAGTTGGTGTGTAAGTGAATGGGTGGCTGAGTGAGTGGGTGGCTGGGTGGTGAGTGGGTATTGAATGGGTGGCTGGGTGAGTGAGTGGGTAAGTGAATGGGTGGCTGGGTGAGTGGGTGGCTGGGTGAGTTGGTGTGTAAGTGAATGGGTGGCTGGGTGCGTGGGTGAGTGAGTGGGTGAGTGAGTGGTGGCTGGGTGAGTCGGTGTCTGAGTAGGCCCTCGCCACAGTGCCTACTGTGGCCTATGGGATAATGAGCCCTGGCCACAGTTCGTATCCTGACCCAGGTGCTTCACTCTGCAGAGGTCTGTCTCTTTGTCCCCCCCCACCCCTCTTCTGCGTGGGTTTCCTCCTCCTGCCACAACATCAACACCAACAATGTGGAACCGGTATTGGCCAAATTATCACAAATGCTGAAACATTAACTTGCAAATTACTCAATTGGCACAGCAGCAGCAGAAGCAGCTTCACCACTTTCTGAGAAAACTGGCCAGGACCTTTCCTGGGTAAACAATCATCATCGTAATAATGATGATGATAATCTGTTGTTTATTTACGTATTATTTTCTTCCTGATGGGAAGCATTTTGAGAAAACAAGTTTTTCTGTAAATGCAACTCAAAATGAATCATTTATAGCGTCGCTGCGGACAATATAAATAGCTATTATAAATAAATAAATATAAAAGCAGACGATATATTTCCTTAGCTTCCGTAATACAGCTTTTTTTTGGGTTAGATCGCGTAAATATCCGCCAGCACCCGGCTCAGCCAATCGGTGTGAGGTTCGTGTCCCGTAAACGAAACGTGGCCAATTCGTGACTAGTTCAGCTTACACCGCTTGTGTGTTTTAGAGTTAAACCCCACTAGAACACTCACAATTCCAGCGCTTGCAGGGTGAGATTACCCCACGGCCTTCTGAGACTGATTACATTCAGCGTCGCCGACTCGGCCCGAGCATCCTCTGAACCGGTTTCGTCACGGAGTGTCTCATCAGTGGAGTCGGGCTCACTTGAATCAGTGCTGGTCAAACAAAAATTTGAATCATCTGCCCCGGTGTTCGGAATAAGAATGCATTATTCATACTGGAGGAATCCAATGGCTCTAAAGCGCCTTATTGTTGTCACAGATGTCAGAAACTTACAACAACAGCCAACACAAGTGCGCGATGGGAGTGCAGAGGATAGGCGAGGAGTCTCTGTGTTAGATAGGCGTCTTGGTTTGTCGCAAAATGATACAATATCTAAAATAGTCATTAATTAATAATTTTAAATAACAAAGTTATTTTAAGCTGGAGCAGTAGTGCTGTGGTCTGCGCACTGCACTGTCCTCTTCATCAGCTGGGTTCCATTCCCCATCAGGGCGAGCATCAGTGGCGAGCAAAATCAGAATCGATCCGACCCCACGCCCCATCCAATTCCTTGCCCCTTCACTAAACCAGGGTGACCAGGATGGTGAAGTATGGACTTCATCCACCAGTGGATTGACAGAAGGCTAATCATCTCGAATGATCATGACGATGACGACGATGATTACGAATCAACCGAACCTGTGATGATGGCCATGACGAGCGCAGTGTTGATCAACAATTCACGAATTCGGCTCGTGATGAGGATGACGATTGTGAATAATGCACTCGATAATCTGCGACGATGACAATGATGACATCAATGATGACACTTGATGATGATGAAATAGTAAGGATGACGATGATGCAGTATTATAATACGATGATGATGACAATGGTAAAGTCAATGATGACGGTGATGATGACAATAGTACAGTGACGATGATGATGATGGTGATGATGATAATGATGATGACGACGACGGCTATTTTGTGGTCTCCGCACTCAGGGTGAGAGTGGGCCCTTCGGACCGAGAGGAGAAGATGGCCCCGAAGGCCCCAAGGGCCGCACGGGCCCTCCCGGCGACCCAGGCCCCAACGGCCCCGCCGGAGAGAAGGTACGACGGTCAAGCGCTGGCTCACCCTCCCCGATCCGGTGAAACCAGGACAGGGTTTGACATCAATGCCAGCAGTGTCCTGGTTTCACGACGACCGTGGCAGTCAAATGTGCATTTGAATCGTGTGGCAACATTGAGGCTCGCTTAACGGAGCGGCTTGCCAGCTGGCTGATGTTTCACTTAACCCCCCCTCCTGCCCGCCCGTGTCTGCAGGGGAAGCTGGAGCTCCTGGCCTGTCTGGATACCCGGGGCGGTTGGGACCCAAGGTGAGAGGGCGCAGGCGAGCTTGCGGTGATGCCACCTGTCCTGGATTTACCAGGATTGTCATCATCGCGACCGCCACCGCCATCATCATGAGCATCATCACCACCGCCATCATCATCACTACCGTCATCACCATCAACACCGCCATCATCATCACCACCGCCATGATCATCATCACCACCGCCATTATTATCATCACCGCCACCATCACCACCGCCATTATCATCACCATCATCATCACCACCGCCACCATCACCACCACCATCATCATAATCATCACCATCACATCACCACCGCCACCATCACCACCACCATCATCATCATCATCATCACCACCGCCACCATCACCACCGCCACCATCACCACCACCACCATCACCACCACCACCATCACCACCGCCACCATCACCACCACGGCACCATCACCACCGCCACCATCACCACCGCCACCATCACCACCACCACCATCACCACCACCATCACCATCACCACCACCACCACCACCATCACCACCACCATCACCACCACCACCACCATCACCACCATCACCACCACCACCACCACCACTGTTTTCCCCCACGCCTCTTCACCGCCCCGCACCGACGAGCGGCAGACAAGAATGGTGACAGTGACATTCCTGACGTAACGTGACGAGGAGGACCCCCCCCCTTATCCAGCAGTGGATGGGCAGGGTGCCTTAAACGGTTCGCTAAATTCCATTACATAGAGAGAGAGAGGGGAGATCATTCATCGTGTTTGACCAACGGTGAACATTTTATTCTATTGCCAGAGGGTTAAGAGACGAAAAACACGCACGGAATATATATATGTAAATATTTCGGGCGGTTATCCCGGGAAAATTGAATAAATAAATGTTTTATTTATACGGCTAAACGTGCTTAGAGGAACGTGAAATTGAAGCCATCTGTCTTGCGCGGAGCAAATCAGTCGCAAATGTGCTTACGGCGCGCGAGGAGGAGGAAGTCTCATTGAGGTTGAAATCTCTCATTCTGCGCTCTCTCATGCCGCGCTCTCTCTCGCGGGGCACGCTGGGCACTGGGGAACCACGGAATCAAGCGAGCGTCGGCCGCTGATTCCCTTGATTCCAGAGCGCCGTCTTTCGTTGAAAAGCGGCGATTGAAACCCGCCCGCTCGCTCGCTGAACGAGCGAGAGAGACGACGTCGTTGGAACTGGTCGGGAAATCTGCGCGCGATTCCGTCGGGAGCCGCCGCCCGCGAGAAAGAAAAATAACCTNGGGGGGGGGGGGGGTCAGCGACGGGGCTTGTAACGAGAGCAGAGGACGCCCACCCCAACCCGAGCCGACATGGGTGAGAGCGGGAAATGAACGACGCGGGGAGAGCAGCACTCCCGTACTTTGAACCACCCATGCCTGCGTCTCTTTGCCGTCGATAGTTTAATTTGCCACTCGCCCGCCCACCCGTGACGACGGCACCCGCAGCATTTCGAGTCGCCCGCTCGGGGCATCTCCGCTGGACGAGGGGCGGAGATGCCGGGAATCACGGCATCCCACCACCACCACCACCACGGCCACCACGGCNCACCACCACCACCGCCACCCCACCACCACGGCCCACNACACCACCGCCACCACCACCCCACCACCGCCACCCCACCACCACGGCCCACCACCACCACCGCCACCACCCCGCCACCCCACCACCACGGCCCACCACCACGGCCCACCACCACCCGCCACCCACCACCGCCACCCCACCACGCCACCACCACCATGGCCCCCACCACCACCACGGCCCCCACCACCACCACGGCCCCACACCACCACCACGGCCCCCACCACCACACGGCCCCCCACCACCACCACGGCCCCCACCACCACCACGGCCCCACACCACCACCACGGCCCCCCACCACCACCACGGCCCCCACCACCACCACGGCCCCCCACCACCACCATGGCCCACCACCACAGCCACCGCCACCCCACTACCGCCACCGCCGGCAGCTGACAAGGGGGTGCAAGGCGGGCGGGGGTGGGGGGATAGCGCGGTTTTCGTAAGACAAAAAATCAACGAGCTTTCGTTAATAACACCGTTGCACGGATGCGTGGGGAGCGGTGGTGCAGCGGTTAGCGCGCCACGCTACGAACCCGGCGAGCCGAGTTTGATTCCGCTCGCGGTCAACGCCGGTGGCGATTATCTGAACCGGTTCCAGGCCCTCCCCCGAGGTCAATGTGTAGCAAGCATCGCCGCTCGGGGAGACAAAGGCGGCCGGGCGTGGCGCTGGCCCACCCGCCCCCTTCGTGTGCCTTGCCGGCCGTCATAGGTGCTGCTCGCTAACAGCACTTGCCCCAACAGTCCGCTGAAGGCTACACGGGGGATCTTTGTCTTTGCGTGCAGGCTGAGATGACTGGCATCTGCCAGATGGGGGTGTGGGCGCTCATCCAGCAGTAGATTTATCATGGCCGATGATGACGACGACGATATTGGCAAAGCAGTGCCGAACGATTTTTCAATGCAGGGCCAAGGCACTTTCCCCTCTGGGTTGTCCTATTGATATTTATTTTCACTTCTTCATGTAAATCCATTCCCCCACCCTGTAAGTAACACAAGCTCCAATTAGCGCTACGGGGGGGGGGGGGGTTGCCGTGACCCCTTCATGACAGAGGAACTGTGAATTACCGTTACCATCATCACCATCATCACCATCATCACCAGCATCACCATCATCATCACCATTATCACCATCATCATCACCATCATCACCATCATCATCACCATCATCATCATCACCATCATCATCATNACCATCATCACCATCATCACCATCATCATCACCACCATCATCACCATCATCACCACCACCATCATCACCATCATCATCACCATCTCCCAAGCAAGATCGCGCNGGGCCGACGGGAGATCCCGGCGCGGGGAGCTGAAACGTCAGGATACCGTCAGAATGACCGCCATCTCACCATACTCACANTCACCTGCTCACACTCATGCTGACATCACCNATGACATCACCNANTGACANTCACCNACTGATACTCACCNATGACATCACCACTCACATCACCTGCTCACACTCACCTACTGACACCTGCTGACATCACCNATGACANTCACCNACTGATACTCACCATATCACACTCACCTGCTCACATCACCATGACATCACCATGCTGACATCACCATGACATCACCTACTGACATCACCTACTCACACTCACCATGACATCACCTGCTGACATCANTACTGACACTCACCACTCACATCACCTGCTGACACTCACCTACTCACACTCACACTCACCTACTGACACTCACCTACTGACACTCACCTACTGACACTCACCTACTCACACTCACCTGCTCACACTCACCTACTCACACTCACCTACTGACACTCACCTGCTCACACTCACCTGCTGACACTCACCTGTCACACTCACCTACTCACACTCACCTGCTGACACCACCTGCTGACACTCACCTACTCCCACTCACCTGCTCACACTCACCTACTCACACTCACCTGCTGACACTGACCTACTGATACTCACCTGCTGACACTCACCTACTGACACTCACACTCACACTCACCTACTCACACTCACCTACTGACACTCACCTACTCACACTCACACTCACCTACTCACACTCACCTACTGACACTCACCTACTGACACTCACCTACTCACACTCACCTACTCACACTCACCTGCTCACACTCACCTACTGACACTCACCTACTGACACTCACCTACTGACACTCACCTACTCACACTCACCTGCTCACACTCACCTACTCACACTCACCTACTGACACTCACCTGCTCACACTCACCTGCTGACACTCACCTGTCACACTCACCTACTCACACTCACCTGCTGACACTCACCTGCTGACACTCACCTACTCCCACTCACCTGCTCACACTCACCTACTCACACTCACCTGCTGACACTCACCTGCTGACACTCACCTACTCCCACTCACCTGCTCACACTCACCTACTCACACTCACCTGCTGACACTGACCTACTGATACTCACCTGCTGACACTCACCTACTGACACTCACCTACTCCCACTCACCTGCTCACACTCACCTACTCACACTCACCTGCTGACACTGACCTACTGATACTCACCTGCTGACACTCACCTACTGACACTCACCTACTGACACTCACCTACTCACACTCACCTACTCACACTCACCTGCTCACACTCACCCACTCACCCACTCACCTACTGACACTCACCTACTCACACTCACCTGCTCACACTCACCTACTCACACTCACCTACTGACACTCACCGGCTCACACGCACCTGCTGACACTCACCTGTCACACTCACCTACTCACACTCACCTGCTGACACTCACCTGCTGACACTCACCTACTCTCACTCACCTGCTCACACTCACCTACTCACACTCACCTGCTGACACTCACCTGCTGACACTCACCTACTCCCACTCACCTGCTCACACTCACCTACTCACACTCACCTGCTGACACTGACCTACTGATACTCACCTGCTGACACTCACCTACTCACACTCACCTACTGACACTCACCTGCTCACACTCACCTGCTGACACTCACCTGTCACACTCACCTACTCACACTCACCTGCTGACACTCACCTGCTGACACTCACCTACTCCCACTCACCTGCTCACACTCACCTACTCACACTCACCTGCTGACACTCACCTGCTGACACTCACCTACTCCCACTCACCTGCTCACACTCACCTACTCACACTCACCTGCTGACACTGACCTACTGATACTCACCTGCTGACACTCACCTACTGACACTCACCTACTCACACTCACCTACTCACACTCACCTACTGACACTCACCTGCTGACACTGACCTACTCATACTCACCTACTGACACTCACCTACTGACACTCACCTACTCACACTCACCGGTTTACTCACACTCACCTACTGACACTCACCTACTCCTACTCACACTCACCTACTCATACTCACACTCACCTACTCACACTCACCTGCTCACACTCACTCACACTCACACTCACCTACTCACTCTCACCTGCTCACACTCACCTGTGCACTGTCGTTGCTGCTGCAGGGATCTTTGGGGCTCATCGGTTTGGCCGGAGCTCAAGGAGAGAAAGGAACCCGGGTGAGTCGCCCCCCCCCCCCTCGCCCCCCCCCCTCGCTNCCCCTCGCCCCCCCTTGCTCCCCCTCGNCCCCCCCCTGGATCCCCCTCGCTCCCCCCCACGCTCCCCCTTCGCTCCCCCTCGCCCCCCCCACGCTCCCCTCGCTCCCCCCCGCCCCCCCCTCGCTCCCCCTCGCCCCCCTGGCTCCCCCATGCCGCCTCGGAACCCGTAGCCGGTCTGGAGGGGAACCCGTAGAGGTGGGGGGGGCCCTAGACGGTGTGGGGGCCCTAAAAGTGTGGGGGGGGGGCATCTCTGGCCTGGGTGGCCATGAGCGCCGCACTTTCATCCGCTTGTGGCTGTGCGACGCTGCCGGCTGATGGTGATGGTGATGATGGTGATGATGATGGTGATGATGGTGATGGTGGTGATGATGGTGGTGAATGATGATGATGGTGATGATGGTGGTGATGATGGTGATGATGGTGATGANGGTGATGATGATGGNGATGAGGTGATGGTGGTGATGATGGTGATGATGATGATGGTGGTGATGGTGATGATGATGATGGTGATGATGGTGGTGATGATAATGTGATGATGGTGTAATGATGTTGTGATGATGATGGATGATGATGATGGTGATGATGATATGATGATGGTGATGATGATGGTGGTGATGATGATGATGGTGATGATGATGGTGGTGATGATGATGGTGATGGTAGTGATGATGATGGTGGTGATGATGATGATGATGATGGTGATGATGATGATGATAACTAGCTGATGATGGTGATGGTGATGATGGTGATGATGATGATGATGATGGTGATGTTNGTGATGATGATGGTGATGATGGTGATGAGTGTGAGATGGAATGAAGTCTCTTTAAATATGCATGTAAGCAGCAAAGCGTGTGTCCCCCTCCTCTTCCTCTTAACAAATAAAATATATTCTTATCCTCTTAGCCCAGCGGCTATTTTACACATCACAGGAGTGCATCTCTCCAATTCACAGTGGCCGGGGTGGGGGGTAGAGGGGGGGCTCGATTCGGGGAAGCAGTTGCAAGACTTGCTTGGGGATAATGTAAAATGTGATCGAGATGCCTGGGAAGGGAATGAATTGCAGGACCGGCGAATGTGTCTCTGTGTGAGTCTCTGGGTCTCTGTGCGAGTCTGTGTTAGTCTATATGTGAGTCTATGGTCTCTGTGTGAGTCTATGGGTGTCTGTGCGAATCTGTGTTAGTCTATGTATGAGTCTATGGGACTCTGTGTGAGTCTCTGTGTCTCTGTGTGAGTCTATAGGTCTCCGTGCGAGTCTGTGTCTCTGTGCGAGTCTGTGGATTTCTGTGTGAGTCTCTGGGTCTCTGTGTGAGTCTGTGTTAGTCTATGTGTGAGTCTATGGGTCTGTGTGTGAGTCTATGGGTCTCTGTGTGAGTCTATGTGTCTCTGTGTGAGTCTATGGGTCTCTGTGTGAGTCTGTGTTAGTCTATGTGTGAGTCTATGGGTCTCTGTGTTAGTCTATGGGTCTCTGTGTGAGTCTCTGGGTCTCTGTGTGAGTCTGTGTTAGCCTATGTGTGAGTCTATGGGTCTCTGTGTTAGTCTATGGGTCTCTGTGTGAGTCTCTGGGTCTCTGTGTGAGTCTGTGTTAGTCTATGTGTGAGTCTATGGGTCTCTGTGTTAGTCTATGGGTCTCTGTGTGAGTCTCTGAGTCTCTATGTGAGTCTATGGGTCTCTGTGTGAGTCTATGGGTCTCTGTGCGAGTCTGTCTTAGTCTATGTGTGAGTCTATGGGACTCTGTGTGGTGAGTCTATGGGTCTCTGTGTGAGTCTACGGGTCTCTGTGTGAGTTTATGGGTGTCTGTGTGAGTCTATGGGTCTCTGTGTGAGTCTCTGGGTCTCTGTGTGAGTCTATGGGTCTCCGTGCGATTCTATGGGTCTCTGTGTTAGTCTATCGTCTCTGTATGAGTCTATGGGTTTCTATGTTAGTCTACGTGTCTCTTTATGAGTCTATGGGTCTTTGTGTGAGTCTATGGGTCTCCGTACGAGTCTGTGTTTCTGTGTGAGGCTATGGGTCTCTGTGTTAGTCTGTGTCTCTATGCTAGTCTACGTGTCTCTTTGTGAGTCTACGTGTCTCTATGTTAGTCTATG
Source organism: Lethenteron camtschaticum (assembly GCA_018977245.1). NCBI lineage: Eukaryota > Metazoa > Chordata > Hyperoartia > Petromyzontiformes > Petromyzontidae > Lethenteron > Lethenteron camtschaticum. The sequence continues at coordinate 66,957 of WFAB01001575.1, forward strand.
GGTCTCTGCGTGAGTCTATGGGTCATTGGTGACCAGGCTGAGACCACCAACTCACCGCACTGGAGCCCGGAGTGGAACGCTCCTTGAGCCACGTGGACTCCAACCTCTGCAGCGAGACTTTTAAGGAAGCGCACACGTCCCTGCCTTTGTCTTTCTTTCTCGATTGGTCGTTATTCACGACGCGCAATTTTCCCCTCGATTTATGCTCAACAAAGGGCGTCATCACTCGGGTTTCGTTATCTCACACTTGCAGCCTCCGTAATTTCGCCGCGTAATTAACGAAAGACGTCGGGGGCGTGTTGGGGTGGGTTGAGCTTGGAGCGGTGGCGCAACGGTTAGCGCACCGAGCTCGTCACCCATGGGCCTTACACCCCCCCTCCCCCGTGCACGTAAGAGCGGCACTCTGTGCTTGCGTGCGCCTGCAGATGTACACAAGCCGGGGAGCGGTGGCGCAGTGGTTAGCGCACCGCACCGTGCACCCGGCCGCACGTCCCTGACGAATGTCCGAACCCGGTGCCCGGCCTCCCCTAGGTCGACTCGGCCTCAAACGAGTACCTGGTGCGACGTGTAAACACAGCCGCTGGGGGAGACAAAGGCGGCCGGGCGTGGTGTTGGCCACCCGCCCCCCTCGTGTGCCACAGTGCCGGCCTCTAAAGCTGCTCGCTTGCCAGGCACTTGCCCCCAAGTGTTCTGCTCGGGAGGCTACACGGGAGGATCTTTGTCCTTTGCCTTTGTTGCTGACGACTGTCCCCCTGTCTGTCTCGTGTCGCCGCTCTCTCCCAGGGAGAAGCCGGCAAGCTGGGCCCGCACGGAGGCAGGGGAACACCGGTAAGTGTGCCGACTTCGCCGTGGGAGTCCCACCGGTCGATGCGGCCGCCGCCGCTCGCGGATTCACTCCGCTCGCTCGATCGCTCGCTCGTTCGCGGGGAATCTCATCCAGCAGTGGATTGATCCTGGTGTGATGGTTGATGATGATGTTGCTGGTGTGTACATGCAAAGGTCAATGGACAGACGTGAATATTGCCGGGATCAGGGCCGGGGTGTTTTATCGTCTCGTTCAGAAGTTCATTTTAAATTTACGTCACACGCGCAGACACGCACACAGCGCACATACACCGTACACACACACACACCATACACACACACACTGTATAAACCACACACACACACACACACACACCGTACACACACACCATACACACATCATACACACACACCGTAGACACACAGATAAACCACACTCACACCATACACACACACACCGTAGACACACACAGACACACACTCAGATACACCATACACACACACACTACACACACACACGCCGTAGATACACACAGACACACACACCGTACACAGACACACACACGCCGTAGACACAGACACACACCGAACACAGACACACACACACAACAACAACCGCCATTCGCTACTAAGTGGCGGTGACGTCACCACAACGCTTGTGCCAGGCCATGTGCACCTTGAGGCCACGTGAAGTGTCGAACGCCCGCTGGCAGGAGGTCACGGGCAGATCCAGGTGCCATGGGTCGACTGACTGAGATGACTGAGATGACTGGCTGATGCACCACCTGTGCCCTCTACTGTGCCAACACACCGTACACAGACACACACCGTACACAGACAGCGTACACACACAGATACACCATACACACACACATCACATACACACACACATCGTATACACACACACCGTAGACACACACAGACACACACACACAGACACACACACACAGATACACCATACACACACCGTACACACACACGCCGTAGACACAGACACACACACCGTACAGAGACTCGCGCACGCTCACTCACTCACTCATTTTAATAAACAATCTTCCCTGGTGATAAAAAAACAATCAATTTTTCTGACGCTTTTATATATTTTTGGGAGTGGTTGGGGGGGGGGCGGTGTAGGTGGGTGTAGGTGGTGGGGGAGAGCGTTGGTNGGGGGGGACGGTGTAGGTTTGTGGCGGTGGGTGGGTGGTGGGTNGGGGGGAGCGTTGGTGGGGGGGGGGTGTGTGGCGGTGTAGGTGGGTGTAGGTGGGTGGGTGGAGGGGTGGGGGGAGCGTTGGTGGGGGGGGGGTGTGTGGCGGTGTAGGTGGGTGTAGGTGGGTGGGTGGAGGTAGGTNGGGGGGAGCGTTGGTGGGGGGGGACGGTGTAGGTGTGGAGGTGGGTGGGTGGTGGGTGGGGGGAGCGTTGGTGGGTACGAGAACGTGGGATGAGGGTGGGAGAAAGGGTGGTCTGGGGGATTCCCTGTCTCTGTGTTTGTGTTTCTCTCCTTGTGATGACGGGAGACTTTGTAGGATGAACGTTGAGATGCATAAGGGGCAAGGGGTGACCAATGAGGTCTGAATTGATCTGTAATAATGTAGGGGCAACTGATGAGGGGTTGACAACTCTGCGTACGAGATTAACCAGGGGGTGGCGGGGTGGTGTCTCTGCGGAGACCCCAAGGACGTTTCCAGCGTGCCGCTTTATTTATCCGAGCACTCGGGAGCGAAATGAATGCACGCGTGCGCACTGGCGGATCATTGGGGTTTATTAGTAATGAATCGGCATTTTGCGACCCCCACTGCCACCGTGTAGCAGATTATTATGTGCCAGGGACTCTATGAGATGATGGGACAATAGTCTGAGTCCATCATTGGCAATAAGTAACGGCAAAGCAGTTATAAGTGACTCACAGAATTGTGCGCAGTTGCGTGTACAGTCTACGACTTCCCTGAAGGCATTCACCTTCAGCGAGCGCGATGCCGATCGCACAACGCGGTTCGAATTCGACCCTCGATCGATGGCTGCGTCATCGCCACGCACGCGTCGAATTAAAAGCAAGGGACAAGTCCTTACTTACGAACAACTCCTCTATCATTCGATTTAAAGCTTTCGTGACTGCAGGGATTCATATTGTTGGTTCTTTCGCTAAAGTCACGTAGAAGGGAAATAATAAAAGAATAAAAATAAAACATTATAAAGTTCTCACGACGTTTCACACCTGATGGTGATGATTGCTTGTGTTGCAATCGAAACGTCGTGAGAATTTTGTAGTTTTATTTTTTATTATAAATTTTTTCACTTCTACGTGACTTTACTGAAAGAACCAAGAATATGAACTCCTCTATCATTTCGCATTGCCGCAGGGGTTGCCCCCCCCCCCCCCACCTGAAAATCCTGTCTCCGCAGCATTGCGCATGCAGCAACGCGAGCACAAGTTCACCCCCGAATTTAATTGAATCTCTTTGTGTTGTGCGGCGTGTGCGGCGTTGTGTCCACGTGTCCCTCCACCCCTCCCCCGTTCTGAGACCCGTCCATGGAGATCAGCGGAGAACCGCCGCCACCGGCTGACGGTGTCAATTCCCGCGGTTATTTTGTCTACGACCCAAGTGCCCAATTTGACTCTGCCCGCGCGTGTCCTCTGTGTGCGCGTGTGCGGGGGGGGGCGGCTAGCGGATGGATCCCAGCTGCATTCCCTCCCGCCGCCGATTAGCAGTCGTGGCGAATATTTCAAGCGGTCCTGGGGGCCCTGCCCTAAAACGAGTACCTGGTGCGTGTGTAAACATCGCCACTGGGAGACAAAGGCGGCCGGGCGTGGTGCTGGCCACCCACCCCTCGTGAGCCGAGCCGGCCTTCATAGGTGCTGCTCGCTAACAGCACTTGCCCCGACAGTCGTTAAAGACTATACACGGATTCATCTTCTTGTTTCTTTCGGTAAAGTCACATAAAAAATAATAAAATAATACAAATAAAACATAATAAAATACAATTCTCACCGTGAGAATTGTATTTATTATGTTTTATTTTATTATTTTATTATTTCCCTTCTACGTGACTTTACGAAAGAACCAAGAAGATGAATCCCTGCAGTCACGAAAGCTTTAAATCGAAAAACTAAACACGGAATCGCGGTCTTTGTGAGTTTGTATTGGCCTATTTGCAATGTTTGTCTATCTGCCCGTCTTATTTGCTCGGCAGTCTGTCTCTCTGGCTGTGTGTCTAATGTCTCTGCCTCTCTCTCTGTCTGCCTATTGGACCCGTCTCTCTGCCTAATCTTTATTTTCTCGCCTCGCTCTCTCTCGTGTTTCTCACCGACTCTTTTGCCGCTCCCTCTCCGCGTGCCTCATCTCTCTTTCCTCTGTCCCTGGGACTCTCTCTCTCTCTGTTCATCTCCCTTCCTCCCTTCTCTCTCTGTTCCCCCCCACTCCCACCTCTCTCTCTTCCTCTGTCTCCGCATTTCGTTTTTGTGCTCCGTTTGATGTCCAATGATTTTTAAATTTCCCGTGCGATGTCGAGCTGCTTTCCGCCAGGGGTCCCGCAAGGCCACGGCAGCGTTTCAAACGCGCAGACGGAAGAGAGGGAGAGCGCTGCGCAGACTTAAAAGTCCCAACTCTCTCTCTCTNCCCCCCTCTCTCTCTCTCTCCCCCTCCCGCTCTCTCTCCCTCTCTGTGTCTCTCTAATTGTCTAGGGTCCACGTGGAGAGCGGGGCCAAAGAGGGCAGCAAGGAAAGTCAGGCCCCAAGGTGACACTGCACACACGTCGGGGCTCCGCGCTAAACCACCGCCGCCACCGCCACCACTGCCCCCACTGCCACCACCGCCACCACCACTGCACCACCGCCACCACCACCACCGTCACCAACGCCACTACCGCCACCATCGCCACCGCCACCACCACCGCTCCCACCGCCACCACCACCTATGCCACCACCGCCACCACCACCGCCACTGCACCACCACCACCCCTGCACCACCACCACNGCCCACCACCACCACCACCAAACCCCATTGCCACCACCACCACCANCCACCACCACCGCGCCTCGCTGCGCAAGGCGCCTGGGTTAAATTCTTGCCTCGGGTGCCCTCTCTGTGTGGAGTTTGTTGTTCGCCCTCTCCCGCAGTGCGCGAGTGCCTCCCCCCGCACCCCGAACCTCAGGAAACCTGTGCACGTTTCCAGATTATTGTCACGTTAACTGCGCTGAGAAACGTGCGGTCCCAAGTTCGATTCGCGGCCATGGTCAACGTTGACGGCGAGCGAGATCTGAACCGGTCCTGAGTCTCGCTCCCGACTCCAACCCCATTTCACACTGGGAACCTTTGTACCTAAATGTTATTATTGTTATCATTATGATTGCGTGCCCTCCCCGCTGTTTCCGAGTGGCTATTGAACTTCACACGTGCGGCTGGCGACGGTGGGGCGGGCGACGGTGGTGGGTGGCGACGGTGGGCTGAGATCGATGGAACGTTACAGCGCTCACGATGATCTGTCGACAAAATTGGCAACCTTCAGAATAAGCGGCGTGTCCGTCATTGATTCGCCGTTGGCGGTTAGCGGTGGGGGGGCGGTAGGGGGGGCGGTGGTGGGGGGTGGTGGGGATCGGGTTTGAGGGGCAAACGGGGGTGGGGGGGGGCATCTAACCCCTCAAGTACTCGAATTGTAAATGTTCAAGTGGGTTTCGCTCTCCAGCACACAACCGGCGTGCGCTGGACTGGCGACGAATCGGCCACGTTTTTGTTTCGCCTGACACGAACCTTACACCGATTTTGATGACACACATTGGCGCGTTCACACGATCGACCCAACAAAAGCGCTATTGTAGATGATGTTGGTCGCGAACTGCCCGCTACTGCTGCTGCGCATGGAACCGAGCGTTTACACGTCGGGAGAAACCGGTGGCAGCCGCTACCACCCCTCCCCCCAGGTGGAGTCTGTGATGCTTGCCGTGCCAGAGGGGGTGTACGGCCCTCGCTTCCCCCCCCCGGTGTAGTAATTTCTGTATTACTCGGCGCCCATGATCTCACCGTGGGCGCGTCACCCGTCGTGTCATTTCAGGGCAACACCGGGTCAGATGGCGCGCCCGGGCCGCAGGGCGAAAGGGTAAGAGTTGCATTGTCTCTGAAAGGTGTGAGTTGAATTGTCTCTTTGAAAGGGTTTGAGTCGATTGTCTTTTTGAATTGGTGTGAGTTGAATTGTANCTTTGAATTGGTGTGAGCTGAATTGTTTCTTTGAAATGGTGTGAGTTGAATTGTCTCTTTGAAAGAGTTGAATTTTCTCTATGAAAGGTTGAGAGTTGTTGTTGCTGTAGTTGTCGATTTTGGTGCTGCGGTTGTTGCCGTAGTTGTTGCTGCTGCAGTTGTTGTTGATGTTGTTGTGTGATCCCACGTGTGGCCTCCTGCCTCCTGTCTACATTGCACGGCCCTGGTGACAGCTTGGCAACATCTTCATCCAGCAGTGGGTCGATCATGACCGTTGCTGCTGCCGATGATGATAAGCAAACACTAGCAAACAGGATTCCGTGCTGTAACTTGGCAAGCAGGGTTATTATGCTTTGGTTTATTTAAGAAATGGAGAGCCTGGGTCACATCGCCCCGGCTATTTGAAGGACTCGCCGCAGAGCAATGCCGTGCTGAATTGTCTGACTAATGTTGTGTTGAATTCGTCCGACTAACATTGTCCCCTGGTTTATCCCCAGGGACCTCCCGGATCGCAAGGGCCCACTGGCTTCCCTGGACCCAAGGGACCTCCGGTGAGTGCTGTCATCCTCGGTGGTGGTGTTGTCCATCGTCGTCGTCATCACCATGGTCGTCATCACCGTGGTCACCATCACCATGGTCCCATCGCCATGGTCACCATCACCTGGTTGCCATCACCATGGTCACCATCAGCGTGGTCATCGCCGTGGTCATCATCACCACCGTGGTCCTCATCACCGTGGTCACCATCGCCATGGTCACCATCACCATGGTCACCATAACCATGGTCACCATCACCGTGGTCACCATCACCGTGGTCACCATCACCGTGGTCACCATCACCATGGTCACCATCACCGTGGTCACCATCGCCGTGGTCACCATCACCATGGTCACATCACCATGGTCAATATCACTGTGGTCACCATCACCGTGGTCATCATCACCGTGGTGACCATCACCATGGTCACCATCACCATGGTCAATATCACTGTGGTCACCATCACCGTGGTCATCATCACCGTGGTGACCATCACCATGGTCACCATCGCCGTGGTCACCATCACCATGGTCACATCACCATGGTCAACATCACCGTGGTCACCATCACCGTGGTCATCATCACCGTGGTGACCATTACCATGGTCACCATCACCATGGTCATCATCACCATTGCCATGGTTATTATGAATGACATCATCTTCTTGGTCTTCGTCATGGTGATGGTCATCATCATCATCACTGGTGTCATCCCGTTAAATCATAACCATTGACGAACACCTCTCCACGCACAATGTCGCTTTGGCCATACGCCACCGCGCTGATCAGAGCGGGTCACCGAAGCTGTCGGTGTGACGGAGCGCCGGGCCCGCCCCTCCAATGATATCCCTCCACCGATATAACCAGCCATAACGTGGTGCGTTGAACACACTGCGCCGTCAGTTTATCACGTAGGCTTTATCACGTAGGCTTTATCGCGTAGGCCTCATCGCGTAGGCCCCATCGCGTAGGCCCCATCGCGTAGGCCCCACCGCGTAGGCCCCTTCGCGTAGGCCTCATTGCGTAGGCCCCATCGCGTAGGCCCCATCACGTAGGCTTTATTACGTAGACCTCATCGCGTAGGCCCCATCGCGTAGGCCCCACCGCGTAGGCCACATCGCGTAGGCCCCATCGCGTAGGCCTCATCACGTTGGCTGCACCTGAATGGGTTGAATGATGATGTCACCCTTGCTGCTCTATTTAAGGCCAGGAGCAAGTGGAGGGTTTCACTATTCTGGCAAATTGCCCGATGATGCTGGATGTAATTACCAGAAAAATGTCGTACTCAAAAGTTGTAAATGTTGTGGATTCGCTCTTCAACACACCGGTGGGCTAAAGCAGTGAACTATTTGTCTTTTGCCAACGCGACACTTTTTTACTGATTGGCCGTGTCGGGTGGTGGAGGGTTGCGACACATTTATAAATAACGCGATCTAACCAAAACCTTCATGATGAACACAGTGCCCTGCCGCCAAACCCTCGCTCCCCATCGAAATATCCGTGCAGAATCTCAA